>KN483770.1:35632-68903 GCA_000787095.1 Periophthalmodon schlosseri | reverse complement strand
GGTTGCCAAGGGAACAGAATTACTTGACTGTTGATAAAGAATGTCAGGCAATCAAGAGGGAGCTGGAGGCAGCAGAGCACACTGTGATAGGGCGCCACCTCCACCTCATCGTCGTGGAAACGGCGTGGACAACTGACAATCCGTCTGCACTGGACACCGGTCAGAACTAAAGCATCTGTGTCCACTCCAATGTGGGCCACCAGGACTGTGGCTGAGGTGCAGTGTGAGGCAAAGGCGTTCACAGTGACAGTCATTACCTTACAAAAATAAACATTTGAAGGTCACCCGCAGAGCCAGTTTTACAGAGAGGAGGAGTGTGCGCTCAAGACGTCAGTGCGCACTCAGTTAGAGCAGGATCTATAGGCTGACATTTGGTTTCTTTTTCTTCAGTGTGTCTGCTGAGTCTGAGCAGAGAGAACTGTCAAACATGAACACAAAGCCCTCTTGTCTTTATGTAACACAGCTAGTCTAATGCTACTTCCCACACCAGGCTTGTTTCAAGTGGGAGCACTCACATCCATGCAGTGGTCAAGTGAATATGCTGCATGGGAAATGTGATGGGCTGAATTCTTATGACATCATTTGGAGTGTACTTTTGTTTTGCTTGCTAATGTATTAGTAATGCAATGTATTCATCTGGGATCTGCAGATACACACTTACTGATACCCTCTGTATAACAAACAAAGTGATATCATTCAGGACAAAAACAAATGTATAAAACTTAAAAAAACAAAAAACTACAAAAGTGTTGTCTACTTATCTTCTTTCATACAAACATAAACGAGTATCTTAAGAGTAGGGTTTGTAGGTGTAACCTCAGTTAGTCTGTGAGAGAAAAACATATAATTACAACAACAGTGGCAGTGCACTTGTAGCGTAGCTGTGTACTTTTTGCTCCTGTTCCAAACTTGGATAATCAAGTTGTGCTGGGAAGGACACCTCTGTAAACACATGCCTCTAATTGTGCATCTAAAATGAGCCACTTGAAATGAAGTGTCAACAATGGCACTATGCGTCTTTATTTGCAGTCTATTAATTCTGCTTTTTGCACACAGCAGCGTTGAGCCATGTTCTTAGCAGCAGCTCCATCCTCTCCACAATGGTTTCATACAAATTGCCTTTATCTTAGCGCCCCCTTCATTCAGGTAATGAGGTGAAGAGCCGTTTCACTGCCACCATTCAATAATCCTGATTTGCAGCTGGCCTTCACAGAGCCATACAAATGAAGCGATATGCAAAGGAGGAGCCATCAGTTACTGCAAGTTTAAACTAATGATGCATCATTTTTCTATGGAGAAGATGAAATAAATCAATTCCAAGAGGCCGGGGAGGTTAAGATAATTACGTTTTTGTATGTAACTAATAACCGCTATGTGCCAAAGCTAACATTTAGGTTGTTTGAGTGTTTGAGAGGCAGAATGGTTAAGGGAGCGCTGCATACTTATCTGACTTCATAAAACTGAAAGCTGCAAATTGGAAGTAATTATGCCCCACTTAGCATCGAATCACCTCTCCCAAGACTCTTACATGCTCAAATATTTGAATGACACGCAAAGATGGTATATTTCAGTACCACTTTTGTTTATATAATTAAAATACCTTGCCCAGTGTTCGTGTTACGTCGGTGAACACTCTGTGCCGTCAGTCTGTGGGGTTTGGATGGTGTGAAAGCCATATTTAAGGTAATTTTAGAAACTGAAAATAACACCTTTCAAGGATTGTTGGCATCTTGTTGCATGAAATTTATTGACAGAGCGATGCAGGGCAGATTTGTAAGACTGCTGGCAGAACTGATGCAGAGAAATGGGGAACAAAGTAAACAATTTTACACCGATTCCCTATCTGACAAATTAAAATGTTATATAACTTTCTGAAGTATATTAAGTTAGAATAAAATGATAACGATTTATCTGATAAGAGTATGCTTTGAGATGATGTTTTTTTTAAATCATTATCACAAATTCTTCTTTGAGTTTCTTGTGCACCTAATATTCTGCCTCAACAGTTACACTGTGCAGTCACAATCTATTGAAAAATATGTATTGATTAAAATAACTGCAGGTTATAGTAACAATAAATAAACAGAACAGCAGAGTTGATTTGTTATTTCTCTTGTCCTATTTGGGCTCAAATATTATTAAGGCTTTTTCTCAGTCAATTTCTCTGAGCATTTTTGGCTGCGATGACTAGATGACTTGATGACTTCATTTGCAGCTGATCTTTGTAACAATAGTGTTTTTTCTATTATGTTTGACACAATCCTCCAACTGTCAAAACTCATTTTTCCACCCTTTAATCATATTTGATTCCAAACATCACGGAGGCAATACATTTGACAGTTTGAATTTGTTTGTTTTTTTCATTCATCAATCAGATGATGGAACATATTCAGTATGCATCCTATACGCCAACAAGTAATTGCCATCCCACTGGCTGTTATTTTGTTTTTAATGTCAAAAGAAATGGCTCAAAAGACGAAGACAAAGCAAAGTGTGAAAATAATGATCACCTATATACACACATAAAATTCAGTGCTTTCAATGCATTTTAAAACAACTTATAGGTATCTTTATATTGCCATACTTGTCATAGTATTACCTGGTATCGGATCGAAACAAAAATCACTGGTATCACCCATCACTTGTTGATATCACTTTGTTGCAAATGCTCCCCCTGTGACTTTTCCCTCAGACCTAACAGATGAATTAGTCCAATCTCGTCGGCTGAGTGGTCAGTGATTGAAATTGGAGTTCAAATGGAGCATTGGATCTGACATAGTTTCATTCACACTGCCCCTCACCTCTAGACAAAGTGAAAAATCACTTGGTTGAAGGGGTATAGGGGGATGGTGAGTGCCCTCAATCGAACCAAGACCATTTATACCCCATACACCTGCCGTCCCCCTCCAGGGCTCCCGGGGATGGTACTGATCCGGGAGCTGACCGCTGTCGAACACACAAATGTCCTGACCGCTTCTAAAATGCTTAAAGTGCAAAGAAACTGCTGCCACAACAAATGTAATTGCAGTGAAAATCGAAGCATCCAATTTACCCACGCTTCTTTAACACGACATTGCGAATGGCCCTTCAGATTTCTGTAAACAGTTACTACATCAACTATTTAAAGGTAAGGTGAGTCTTGGAATAAACCTTTGTTGCCCCAAATTCCCCAGGAGCTTCTCTTACTGAACAAAATTAGACAGATATGAAATACCTACAAGGCCTAATACATTACAGTTACTCACCATAGTCACAAGGTTTTATTGGCATCTCACAACCAATCACCATTTGTTCTTTGAACATCAAAGATTATCAGTCACCCACAGGCCTATTGATTTGTTCAATTCATTTACGCAGGTTTTGGATCAGCACAAAGAGTAGGCTACTCTCTTTATGGGTTTTTGGCAGTTGGTTATTTTAAACAAGTATAGGATATGTTATTTAAAGTAGTTATCAGTATAAATAATCTGAGCATAAAGATGTATCAATTCAGTTTCAAATGAACAGTGTTGGTAGAAATCATCAGTAGCCTATGTTATGGAAATCACATACTACAAGTATTTTGTATTTGACCTACAAAATAGAGTTAGACAGGACATATTGTGCTTGAGCCTGCTATATAGTTATAGTATATGACACCCGTGGATCATTATGTAATAATTAGCATATTTTAAATCAGAATATAAAACTTATTAAAAGAAACAAGTCTACTGAATTCTGTGTTAGAAAAATGGGAGCTAACGTCGCCCTAAACATCATCACAACAAATAACTGTGAAGTTGTTGGCACCTCCTATGGACAGCTGCATATCACGCTAGTGAGCAGCAGATTTTTAAATTCATCTGTGCCAAAATGAGTACGCAATGCTGCAGAATCCTACGCGTATCACCGATTAAGAAAATAAAATCGGAGAATGGAGTAAGTACAGAGCAGTGGGCGTATACTGGTGGTGTTGAACACGGGGGTTGATCGGCAACATGCCGTCTTGACAATAAGTGATTAAAGATTGCTCAGACATGCACGAATCACTCCAAATGCAATTTCGAGAGGGTAAATGGGAAGGAGAAACAACCATAACATGGTTAAAAGCTCTGAAAAGTCAATTTTGCATAATAGGTCTGCTTTAAATAATGAAATCACGTTTCAAATTCTGTTCACTTGCTTTTAAAATATTGTGTGATGGCTGATGACTCCGTACTCATGGCACATCTTGACATATTTAGTTAATGTGACATGAAGGTGCGCTAAATGTGGCAAAGTGCTTTTATTTTTTAAGTAAAATGCCAAGGGCAAAGTATGTGAGTGTAATCCCACTGACAGCTGCTGTGTCACTTCCTCGCCCCGAGTCCAACTCAAATCTCAGCAAATTCCCTCTCGAAAAACAGAGTCAATAGACATCAATACTGTGTTAGTGGCACATCTGGAGAAGAACGGAAGCTTCTAATACTTCTGATGTAAAACGTGTTTTTACTGAGCATGAAGCTAGAGTGTACTGTACAGTATGGAGTGAATGGAATATAAACACATTTCAGTTTGAATTAAGAGTAATTCGAACAGTAAAGCAAAAAAAGTTATACTGTTATACAAAAAGACAAACCAGGGACGCAGGGGGCAAACTGTGCAAATACAGTGACCGTAAGCATAATGCCATGAGGATTTATATAATTTTGATTTATTTTTTTATCGTTTCCTTTTACCCACTAACAGCCTAACTAACAAGATCTTCACTGATGTTAATTTATTCATCTTGGTGCTTCCCCCAAAACATACAAAATCAGCTCCTCTAACATTTTCACATCAAGCACACCCTCTGGAAATATTTCACTGTCCAATTACCACCAGAATTAGAACTAAGTAGTGTTAAAAGGTTGCTTTCAGTCTTGAGCTGTACAAAGAAGTAGTGAAGAGGAAAATAAACACAGCTTGAGAAACTAAACTGAAATAAAACTGTTCTTATGTTGACCATTTTACCTTAGCTATAAGAATGGCATCTTTAGTATTGCGGGATAGGGCCAGTATCTCTGTGGAGTGGTCTTTTTTTTGTTGGGATTTAGAGCACTACACATTGTACTGACAGCTGCTAGCAAACACCCACCTATGTCCGCTTCCATGTTCCTGTATATCATAATGTTATATGTGATAAAGGTATTGAGTAGCCGCTAATGAATTTTGTGTGGTCTAAATGATACTCAGGTGTTGTTGAGTCCTTGAAAATCAGTAGAGGTTTTTTTCAATCGTTTCCATTATTGTCATGTTTCAAACTCCTCTCATCTGGCCTTGCTTTAGATTGATGTTTGTAGCTAGCCAAGGTTGCATGTCTTGGAAGGCCTTGGCATTGTTGCTTTTTTCTTTTGAATGTTATCATTGGAAAAAATGCATTAATCTGTGGAGGGCAAACTTGAGCTGTAACTTTGTGGAATGACCAAGCTCTCTCTTAAGCCAACATAAAAGAGTTTACATTATACAGCGTGTAAAGCTTATTGTCGTAAGCCATACAAATTTATTTCTATTTCTATTTTTATTCATCATGAACCAGTTTTCCCCTGCATATGGATACACTGCATTCAAATGAAATTCAAAGTTTCTTAAGTTATCTTAAGTTTAGGAGCAAGACCACACCTAACGCGGACCCCTTAAAGGTGCATTATGTAACATGGATCCGTCACTATGGAGATGTTAATGCTTACCCTGTAATGTTCCACAATATGATATGGTATGCTTTTATTTGTACAGGGACAGTGCAACGCATTAACCAAGACAAAAGCCATAGGAAAGATGCTAGTGCCAGGTTATAGCATGGATGCTAATTAACACCTGTAGTCCCTGAGCAGTCCCTGAGGTTTTTTTGCTCACAATAGCTTTAAAAAATATACATTCTTATTGTGAGTGTGGCCTCCTCTCCACAGATCTGACCTGTAACTTGGGCTGGTGGCGTCTTTTGCTTGTCCCTAAGATATTGAAAGGTTTAATGCCATATTGTGGACCATTCCAGGCAATCTCTATGGAGACAAGCAAGTGGGGGGCCTCCATCACAGTGGTTACATAGTGCACCTTTAAGTTCCCATCTTGTTTTATCTCAACCGCTCCCTCTTCTCCTTCTTTCCATTCTTTGCCCCTCCCGCACCCCTCTTTTCCATTTCTCTTTCATTCGTTTAGATTTGACGGGATTCAAAGCCCGAGAGCCAGTTGTCTCCTCGGAAGTCCCTGAACAGCCTGCCACCATTACCACCTCTGCCACAATCGTTATCTTCATCATTCAGATACTGTAAATCAGAATAATATTTACTCCATTCTGAGGTTGTGGTACTTGTTCAAGAACCCTGTAGACCTTAATATTACTGATTTTTATCTGAATTACCAAAGTGTATTGATCTGATTTTGTCAATAGGTTGGGTTCTTGTGACATCTCAATATTGTAGAAAATTGAGCTGGAGGGCAGGTCAGAATTCTATGGGAGAATTTGCTGCTCAAGTCAAAATGCAGAAAAGCGTATTAAGAGGTCAAATGAGATTTAAAGGAAGACTTAAAATGTAAGACTGCAAAGAAAATAAGGTCCAAAGTCCAAAAACATAACAAACTAAATCCAAAAGGCAAATCCACATATAAAACTTACAAAGGAGCATCTCCAGGTACAAAGACGGGTATGAGCGAATGCACCAAACAAGGACACAGTATAACACAGGGTTAAAATGGAGGAAAAGGTGAAACACATTAGGGACGTGTGTACCCAGCATAAACTGTATATATAAATGGACATAGCTAACCTTCTAGCCACCATGTTCCAAATAGGAAGTGATTATGGGCGCGCTTCCAGCACCATGGACTCCAATTCATTTTACATTAGAAAAGAGTTGCCCCTCTCTCTGTAACTGCTGCTGTCAGCCTTGTTATTTTGGTCTTGAAATGTTCTTATTAACCCGCTCTACATGATCCTGGTTCTTATTTCGCTATTTAGTCCGTAATTCAAGATATGAACATTAATAACAGACAAATCAGGGCCCTCTTTCATGTCTGTAAATCAAGATATGAACATTAATAACAGAGGAATCAGGCGCCTTCTTTCCCTGAGGTCGCTCCCGGTAGCGTTAGCAACAGGTTTGATTGATTGACAGCTGAATGCTATGGCTGACGTCACACTCCCTTAGTCCACTTCTTTATACAGTCTATGGTATTACTGAGAACAGCTTCAAAAAATGTAGCCATTGTTCAACCCCAAATACATAATAAGATATAAGATTATTATGGCAAGTTAGAGGAGCTGTGGAAATATGCTATACGAGGAATATTGACATTTAGATACGATGCTTTATGAAAAGTATCAGCAGTATTTAGAGGAATATTGAATTAAGTACATTCAAGGCAAAAAAGTGTATATACTTTTGTATAGATTTTCCTCTAAATACACACTGTAATTAGAATCAGGTTTTGGTAAAGATGCATTCATATATAACCTTGCAACCTCAAGGCAAAGCAAGGTACATAAACACAAATGAGTCACGATTCACCATATTGGAACATAATGTCTCCTCCGCATTTCTCAGTTAAGTGTTATTTTACTTTGACTCCATTTAATTCCTTGATCATTCTTTCAATAATGTTTTACTCTCTCTTATGAGTCATAGATATTTATATATAAAGCCAAGTCTTTTTAGTACTGAAGTTTGTGAGGACTGCTGGGGGCACAGCTAACAAGACAGCCAAGTGTCAGAGGTGTCAGAAATCTGCTGTCTCACTTTAAAACAAGTCAGCCAGTGGTTTTTGAGCCTACAGCCATTATGAACAGTACCTTTAAAATCTGGACACGATGAAAATTAGATACCTGCATTTTCAGCTATTTATTGTGACAGATTTGAGAGATGCTTTGTTTGGCATACAAATAGCTTATAGCATAGGCGCTGACAAGGACAGTTTATTCAAATGTATCACTTCGTATATTTTGCTTGGTAATGCAGTCCCCACTTTTATTCATGCAGAACTCGCGTACAGCCCGGGATGAAACTAAGAGACTGCAATTTATTCTTAAAATCAGCCTTCTGAAAATGGTGACTTTTTCAGCTAACTCACTCCGCTCCGCTTATGGGCTCACAGATCATCAAGCAGAGCCATGGCATAAAGTTCCTGAAAGTGCTCTCCACGGCACAGCTTTGGAAAACTATGATTATACAAATGTGAGGAATTTCAGCAAAGACAGAATGTTGACAATGCTATTTTGGTTCTGGAGCTTTCTATGAAACTATATGGGCCTCAATCAGAATACGTTTTATTGCGAGGCACAATTTCCACAAGATGAGACGAGACGTGAGATTGGGCCCATGAGAATGAAACAAGATGAGATTTTGACATCATTTGTAATAAATCTAGTGTGCAATCTAGCTCACAATTTTGGCCTCATCATTTTTTATTTACTTTATATAATAGTTTTGCTGACACTGTAGCTCTGTTTTTTGGGGCAACAGCATCTCAAAAAATTGAACTCGCCAGACCTGCGCTCATTTTTTGTCCAATCCACACATAAAAACATGGCGAAAAAATCTCGCAAGATAATTTTCAGCATGTGTGCACAATCTTGTGGCAATTTTGTCTCTCAAGATCTTATGTCAGAAGCTCTTGTCCCATCCCTAATTGTCAGTGAACAAAATTGAAAAACTAGGGACTGTCTTTGCCTATGTATAACACAACACTACAAAGGCATCCATACTCCATGCCATCTTGGAACTATACAAAGATGCCGTCCTCATGCCAGGGCTTACACAGAGTCATGCACAAAGAAAAAATATAATCATTAGACTCGTAAAGCAGTTCTGTTTTATTAAGTGGTATTTTTCAGTTTCAACAGTAACCACAATGGAAAGATGAAGATGGAGATGTTTACAATATAGAGCTCCTCGCACGACGACGGCCTGATCCCATGATCCTTTGCAGTGATTGTGTGCAGAGAACATGTTATTGGTCAGGGGCAAAACCGCCACAGTACCACCATCCACAGTCACATGGAAGTCTCTATTGAATATTGAATGATCTGGCCCAAGGGAAATTAATGGGGTATCAGAGCTAAGAGCAGGCTCGATCAGACGTCTACTTCAAAATGACACTGGCAGAAAAAAGGGCATAGCTGCAGCTGCGGGCTACGACGCTAAGCTAGTTCAGCATCGGCTTCCTGTTCCCTGCCAGTGGAAAGAGCTACAGCAGCTGTTTAACCCGGAGCGCTGATTGTCCAATGGAGAGGATTTATGGATAAAAGGATGTCAGACTGGGATAGAGACAGTACTGCCAAACTCACTTGCTTCAGCCATATATAAAGTACTGTCACAAACTTACATTCTGCATACTGCACAGCTCTGCAAAGAAACTATTGCCCTGTGTTCGAGGGAAAACAAACAAGTCGTCTTGAAAGAGATAATAGAAAGTAAGCACTCCTTTGGTGAGGCTTTTGTCAATGCGGTAAACACAGAAGCTTAAACAGACTATTGGACCGCTGTGCGAAACAAATTCTGTATAGAGAGTCCCAGGTCTACTCTGAATGCCGGAAGAGAACGAGATACTGCAAATAATTGACAGCTCTCAAAAATACAGAAAGAAAAATCTATGCTCAAAGGCAACTGATGTGCGGAGGGTGACTTAAGCCGTTACCAAAGACGCCTCCTCCCAAAATACACCAACCTGTGCATTTTGATTGGTGAAGGTTGTAGCAATAACATTATTCTGAACGCGATGCTTGGAAAATACTTTTATTTACAAATTCGCAGCTGTGAGGAAGGGGGCGAGGAAAGGGAGACATTCTCTGAAGAGGAGTGCACACAAATGGAATCACTTAGCAGCCCATAAATTCTTTGAAGAAATGAAGACCCACTGGACGCATCGCTGAAGGTCGTCAGATGCAAGAATTGAGGGACGGTTGGTAATAAGAGACTGAACAGGAATATAAAATAAGCTGTTGTTCCAAGTTAAGGCTCGAGACAGAGGAGGACTTTGCCCACCTGGTGAAAGGGGACATCAATCTGTCTTTATCGTTGAAAATAAGTAGACATTTTATGAGCAGGTGTAACGGTATGAACACAAGTCGATAAGTCCATAATACAGTGGTTAACTCTTCATTGTGGTTAGGCCATGAGTGTTTCACAGGGCCGTTTTTATATTTGTGGGGGCCCTATGCAAAAGTGCTGTTTTAGGGCCCTCATTTCCAACAACTACTGAAAAAGGGAAATGTATGTATTTAGTTATCTTTATTTATACAGAGAGCCCAATGAGAGCACTCAGACTCTCCTTTTCATGGGCGCCCTGTTTAAATACAGAAATATACAAACAAAAGCAACTAAGTACTTAAGTCTGTTTAAAACATTAAAAAGAGGTGCGGATGTGAGTATAAACGTTTGTCACCAGATCATTGAATAGCATTTGTGGCACCAAAGTATCGAATTTTGCATGTCCTTGAAATATATTCCATTTTTGGGAAGCAAAACTAAGCTAAAAGACCTTTCTCCCATCTCAGTTCTAGTGCAGCCAGTCCTTAGACTTATACAATCATGTGATCTTGTATTAAATGTTCCCATATCAATAATTGAACAAGAAAGGTAGATATTCTGGCAGTCTATGAAGGAGTCCCTTATAGATACATTTTATACAGTGTTGTCTAACAGATAGCGATAGCCAACCTACTTTTTCATAGCGTGTACAGTGATATGAAATAATTAGATAGGTAACATATGCTCTTATAGCAACTCTTGGATACACAGAAAAAGATATGTTATTAAAGTTGAAGCATTAGCAGCACAAGGGCCAAATCATGACAGCTAAACGAATAAACCTAACAGCTAATGAGTCCTATATATGCAATGGTTAGATTGAAAGAGGTGTAAGGTGACCTGATAGCCGTTTCAGCTACATTAGCAGGGACCATAAATTATCTGTCTATATTACACCTCCGCTGCTAATAAAAGCAAATGTTATGATCAATCTTTAGTAGGGTGGCCAGATTTTCAAAATTCAAAACTGGGACACACCCGGGTTATGATGGTTGGTATGAATAAAATATCAAAAAGACATTGTCCATTCTTGACTCATTTGGGTCAGTCATAATCTGAGGGACTTCTGTTGCTAAACAAATGACAATACATTGCCCCCTTTACTCCTGCCAGGTATGAAATTGGTCAAAAATAGGGACACCCGTTACATTTTTTGTACAAAACTGGGACAAATCAATGGTTTTGGATAAATCTAGCAGGACATGGAACTCAGGGCTCAAAACTGGGACGGGTCTGGTCACCTTAATCTTTAGCTGTTTCAATTCCTTGTATAGATTTTCTAAAGTCATGTCCTCTTGTCCCAAGCTCATTGGAAGTGCTGCATGGGCCAAAGTCACGTAAAGTACCATAGACAGTCCTGCGCTGTTGTGTACACGGTTTGCTAATGAGGAAGCGGCCTGCTAGCCTGTGAGCGCTGACCTGCCTCCATGATTTATCGGCATCCTTTGGGGATTTCACACACAGTGGCGTCTTGACTTGAGCATGAATTTTCTGTCTGGAAAAGAAAAATTACACATCTTCTGTATTTTATTTCATTTTTATCACAGTAAAACATTTGAGCGTGTCCTATGAGTGCAGGGTTCAAAATTAACGCAGCGGTCGGCCATTGTCACAACATGTTTTGTTTAATCAGAGCCATTTTGAAAACTTAGTAGTCCATGTGCGTTTTTTAGTTAATTGTAGCAGTGAGCAATTCTGGCTTGGATACATCTATTAGGCTAGCAGTACAAATTTATTCCATTAATTACCAGAAATTGTAACTAAAACAAATTAGACCATATTCTGGTGAATTCTGAAAAACAAATCAGAAAAGTAATAACTGATGTACGCAGCATTGTCTCATTTGTTGCCCACTAAACAATAATTGGAAGAATTTGAATAATTATTTCCGAACTTCATGTCCAATTTTTTTAGATTTCTTTTAAAACATTTAACAGAGTGAGCAATCCAAGGGGCAACCAACTGAGCGCAGATCTAAGAGAAGATAAAACGCCGGAAACATGGTTTAAATTTGTCGACACTTCTATAACGAACAAGTGCAGAGCTACTATACAGAAATGCAGTTTGACTTCTTGCAAATGAAGGAGCTGCATCTTGTACCATATAAAAACCATTAATTTAAACCTATACTACAATTTTTCACACACAATCCCACTGTATGATTGACACATGTTCCTTTATCAGGTCTGACAGCCCTCCCAGTCTAAATCACATGTTTAATTTCCTATGGCATATTTGACACATTCTATTCACTGATGCAAGTTCCTGCTGTGCTGTGTAGGAAATCATTAATGAAACGCCAGGCTCGAGAGGTTTTCAGCTCCTTGTTATAGAGCCCAACCGGAGAATACCACCTCGCCATCTCCCATGTTATATATTGCTCATCAGAGGACTGCTCACTTTAATGTCTTGTTGCACCATTGAGCACAAGTAATGCATAAATCAGCCGCGCCCCGGAGGTTGTTTCACCCCTTGGCCCTGAGTGTCCGCCTCTCATACTGGGGGCTTTGACATTCACCTGCCCCAGTCCTCGTGGCACTAGTAGTAACAGACCAGTCTCCCTAACCTTTTACTTGTGCAGTGATTTAGCCCGCCTGTCTGCCACGATAACCCTCTCTATCACTGCTAGCGTACAATGCGAAATGAGGGCTGCTCCGTGACGCTATACTGGGAGTTTTAGCCACTGCCACCCCTTCCACCCTGCATTAGCCATTGGCCTTTTATCTCCTAGTCCTCCACTGAGTGCACACCTACTGAACCTTAACACTATTCAACAGCAAAGGAGCATGGGACAGAAAACCTTGATGCGGCACCTACACGAATAATGTTCACAGTGGCAAGCCCTCCAGTGAATGTCCTTTCATTAGAGCTTATAGTTTATTTTATATAAGAGGACAGATCTGAGAGCACACTGATTAGATGCTGTCATTTTGATAACATTATGTCTTGAAATACGGTTGAAATAATGCCAGGATGCAATGCCATAGCGGGGTTTTCAGCGACAAAGAGGCGGATTGGTGAAAGACGGTTGCAGAAATAGCTTTTTACAGATGCATACAAGTACGATTCAAAAATACTAAGAAGAAAGAAGCAAGAGAATGACTAATGTTGCTGATGATGGGAACAGAGGGGAACAGTATGCATTAAAAGGATTTCCAGGATCTGTATTGTAAACACCCTCATCTTCAGTTGTTGGGGACATTTTCTTCAGTTCATTCATGTTGCTTTTGAGTAAAATGCTTAACGTCTTATGGCCTTTACTTGCCTGTACAATAATGGTACCCATGCAGACAGTACATGAGGTTCCTGTAAGCTTTTGTTGCTGAAATGGGAAGGTTTCACTGCAAAGAACTTTTTTTTTCCTGAATAGTTATTTCAGCTTATCTGCTCAAGGTGCTCAAAAGGACAAATCCACAATATGGATCTTGCTCAAAAACATGTGTTATCTAATCCTGGGCTGTATTACTATTTTTGTGAAGAGACCCAACATATTTAAATGGATGTTCTTGAAGCGTCTCTCACTATACTTATACTAATGACACAAAGCAACTGTGACAACATAATTGAAAAACTATTCAATATGTCAGGCTGCAGCGAGACACTGCATTTTTGTTTTTTTGTTTTTTTTAAGTCAGTTTGTCTCAACATATCTAAGCTTTCACCAGAAACAATAACACACACATGTTTATTATTTCATTTATTTAACGTCCATACATTGATTTAAATGGGATATTGTATGATTTTTTTTTTCTATTCATCACAGTGTCTTGTTTTGGACTTTTCTGGACCTATAATAACTTTAAAAGGTTTTTATTCTGCACTCTTCTCTTTTCATGTTAATTTTATGATGATTATTTAAGTTTTGATTTGTTGTATTGTGTTGTTAATGTCTTTCTTATTCTGTAAAGCACTTTGAATTACTTTGTGTATGAATTGTGCTATACAAATAAACTTGCCTTGCCTTGCAATAATAACTTAACTTGGACTTGGAAGCGTTAACTGGACTTAAAAACTGGAGACGAGACTAACCCAATCCCAAACTCAATAAAAAGAGTTTCCGAAATAGTATTCCCAAATATACACTGATGATGTAAGAATCCGTTCTCTTGCTTAGTTAAGATATAAATGTTGCCTTAATTGAAGTGTGAGCTTTGACTAATACTCTTTCTTCTTGCGTAACTCTTTTCTTTTGATTTCTAACAGGGACTGGCTGTGATAATCGTGGTTTGACATAGGTGGTACTGAGTGTTCCTCTCAGAGACGTCTAGTCCTTGTGCGTGATTGACAATATGTTAGAATAAAGCCTTCTGGGAGTACTGAACCAGAGGGTGAGCACTGTGACTCACCACGCAAAAGCTCCAAGCTGAGAAAAGGTATATCTTAGCAACGCCATATACTTGCAATGGTATTTTTTTTCCTTAATGCATTTTCACACTTTATGACCCACAGGATTATATAAGTGTTGGTGCCATTACATCTTAAAATCTCCAGTTTCTGCCTTGTCAAACATCAGAATATTCATGTTACCCATATGACACGATTAATTCTCTTTGGTTGAGTTGCCAAGAAGACAGCCACATATCTGATAAAATGCAGCTAATTGTTTCAGTTCCATTGAGAATAAGTGTGTCTTTTAGATTGGCCAGATGCAGACGGGTGAATGTTGTGTGGTGACAGTTATGGTATTTGCAGCTATTTATTCCTATGATGGATCCTGCACAAGTCCAGTTTAACATCAGTCGCTGGTGTGTTTGCTAAGGGTGATTTTCTAAAGTGGGAGTAGCGCCTGTAACTCTTTATACACTATTTACAGTCTTAATAAGCGTGAAGAAAGGCTTAATTGACAATTATAACATGGTCGGTGAGAATTCCAATGCTAACTGCTCTGTGTTAATTTTGCATAATGTACAAGTAGTCCGACAAAGGCTAATCACTGTTCTGTATCACTGCTCTGCTGGCATCACCATTAACAAATTCTCAACGACTGCAACTGTACAATGGAGGGACTATTTTAATGTCAAATACAGAAATAACTCATATTTTAGACATTTTCAGATAATGATCAGGCTTTTCATATTCACAGGTGAGCGTCTTCAGTTTGTGGCCATGGTATGAGCACACTAAACAACTCATATCCGGGATGTGTTGTGGTGTTCTCTGCTCCGTGCGTTAAACTGGATTACGCCGGCTCCTTGTTGTTTAATGCTTACTTACTCAACTACTTAATTAAAGGCGCTGTACCTGATGTTACGGTCTTAATAATGTAAAAAAAAAAAATAGCACTAGTTCATTTTAAACAGTTTTCCAGGTCCAAAGTTATTCCTCACTTACCATGTGCATTCCGAGCATCCTAATTATTCACCATGATGAGTTTATAAGTGCAATTCACAACTTTCAGAGGCGGATTTTGGCCATCTAACATTCTAAATGCGTATTTCTTGATTCTCAGACAAGAAAACGCTTTATAATTAGATGCAGACAATACACAGCTGACTTATTTTGACTTCAGGAGCTGCTTATACAATATATCTGTACTGGGGCAAGACCAGTGTTGCTCAAATACATAAGGGGTTAATTAAACTTGAACCCTAGCTCCTAGCCCCTCAATTATGTAGTTCGAACTTAAATCATTCTCAAAAAAGTATTTTTTCATTATGAATTAAGTCTTTCTTCATGTTTTATTAAGGCTAATTAAGGTGTCGTTATCAAAAAGTGTTACCCCAGCGTCTACAGACTGTTGTAGAGCTCACTTCCTCTGGTGGGATTTTAAATGTAGATTTGAGTAGTAAAAATCTCTTTCCACCTTGTGCATATCTGCTGCCCATCCTCCTGTGCTGCTTATCAAAGGCCTGTCCACCTCGCATCACTATGCCAACGCTTTAGGTGCTAAACTAGCCCGTGCAGTGTGGACTTTCATCTCCTCTCTCCAGCTTCACTCAGACTGCGTGAGATAGGACTCTGCATGAGTGACAATATGGCACCAGGAGTACACATGTCCAATCAGGGTGTTGCCTTTGCGTTCACACTAACAAATTGTCTCTCTTCTAATCAGTCTCTTTTGCTGCTGTTCTGATCCGAATTCTTTTCAATGGTCTGTTGCCATGGCACCTTGAAGAATCTGCTGGAGTTCGCTCTCTCTATTTCTTTCCCACAGATAGCGATTATGTCTTTCTCATTTAACACACCTTTGAATAATATTAAAGTCAAATTAGCACAATGACAGAAATAGACTGGTTGGCAGTTGGCACAAAGGGAACAATGTAATCTGGCAACAACATCTTTTGTATTGGTCTACTGTGTAATACAAGTTCTAATTTGAATTTCGGTGAAGCTACAGTGGCGTTAATTGTGTATCACTTCTAAATTTTATTGAATACTGTAGAAATTTCCAACAACAATTTCATCCATAGTTTAAAATGTACCTCTACTTTGCTATGTATGTTTTCAGAGCAGCTGAGTCATTCATCATAGAGAGATTACAGTAGTGCCATTGCAGCTTCTGTGTCTATATTATCTTAGCATTTCCCAGGGTCTATTTGAGGTTTTCTTAACCTTCTACCATTGAAACAGGAACGTGATTTCAATTCAAATCTCGCATATTTCTGTAAGAAGGTGTAAACTCTTACTGTGAGTGCACTTAACTATTAGTTGATTGCTCCACCTTACCCACCTATTAATCATGCAAACATAGTCTCATCATTTTGCCTGGCTTTCAGATTGTGTTGATGATAGAACCATATTGTTTGCACACTTATGTTTCCAATTGGTGAAGGTAGGCAGTTTTGTTTACATTTTACACTTTAAAAGGATGTCTGCTTTCAAGGCCAGTAGCCATCAACTATCACTAGCCTGAAAAGCTGTCTGTGTGTATGTTCAAAGGCTTAAATCGCTCACTCAACATCAAAAGGAATCACACACAAGTAAACAGAATATATTCACTTCTTAAGAAGAAAAAGACAAGGCTTCCCAGTCTCTGCAGCCTCTTTCCGAGTTTCATGATAATATCCAACCAGGAGGAAAACTGCCTCTCCTGCTCTTACAGGCACAATGACCACATCCAGGTGCTTCACACAATTACTGCCTGCTAAAGTTCATTGACTGTAAAACAACACATTTCGTGTGGTGGACGATTTCAGGCTCTCAGACAAATGAAAACAGAGTGTTCTTTCAAAGACTAAATTACTAAGTGCTTTCATTAGCAAAAGTGTCACAAAAAAGAGTTGCACCCGCCTCTGCATATCTCTAAAAATCATTATGTTCTCAATAGGTGGTGGCTTAAAGCAACACTGTGTAACTTTTTGGGGGTGGCACATCAACTGCATGATTCTGGAAATAGAAGTTAAAACCATACTTTGGAACCTTCTTTATGGAAAGTGATGAGTTTAATGCCATACTGTGGAATAGTATAGCGAAAGGAACAACTTTTCCATGATGACAAGCAGGACACCACCACTACATGTTTGTACAGTGCATGGAGAAATATGAACTAAGTTCAGTCCTAGTTTCAGTTATTGCAAGTTCATGTATAAGTGACTATTGCACACATCATTATGAAAGCCCTGACTGTGCGTTTGAAACATATAAGGAGCAGCCAGTGTTTGCTGTTTAATTTCACAGCATGTCTAGTGAGTGAACTCTAGCTCACATCTTACTATAGATGACCCATATCCATCTTACCCTACACAACACTAGGATGCCTTTGAACAGGCCCTAAGACAACAGACAAGCACTTGTTTTATTCAGCGTTGAGTAGATCAATGAGATAACATACACAACATGAAAGACCAGCTAGTCACCACACAGCCACTGCAGCTCTCACCATGTGCGCAGTGATCAAGATGAAAAACACGGTCCCCCTTTTAAATGGATAGATGTAATGAAGAATCAACTCAGATGCATCAAACTGAAGCAAAAAAAAAGAAAATATGTATGTCTCACCTCAGCTAAAGGCCTGCTTCCCACACTCCATGCACATGTGAAATACAGCAAATTATCCTACTGTGATTTCCTGCTGTATGCATAGTTATTATACCAAGTCTACAGCTGCAAGATTTTAGTCATTTAGTCATAAATGGATGATTCACTTGTCTTGGTTTGCTCCTGGTTTGAGATCAGATTAGTCCTAATGTAAACTTGGTTTGGTCCTGTTCTAGTTCAGGTTTGGTTTTGTGTTTAGTTCCAGTTTAGTCCTAATTTTGATGTAATGCCAGTGTGAATGCCCCTTAGTAAACAAAAAATTAGATTTTTCAGTTATTTATTTTATTGCAATTAGAATGGATTTGCTTGGATTTAGCTGAAAGTGGGGGTGAATTGTGAGTTTAATTTTGCTTTTTAAATTTGAAGACAGTTATTTCTTTGTATGAGTAGTTGATCTTGCCTTGTAAGAATAGCAGTTAGTTGTTTAAATTCTAACCAAGGTTCTCCCATAAAGAAAACCTTTTTTTACATAGACTATTTTACAATTCGTGTTAGTGTGGCTTGTAAGAATATTTGAGATGTTACATAATATTTTGGTCCTTTTGTAAATATTCCCTACTTTTCCTTGTCTTCTAAGTAAGTGTTTCAGTGCATGGTCAGATCACAGTTTTAAGAGATCAGGCCACGCCCCCTTTTAGTCGACTAATCGATTGTTTTGTGATAAAGCATTCAAGAAGGTGTAAGCTTCTACTCCATGTAACAGCAGGTTTCCCCCATTGTTTCAGGCATGGCTCTAATTCCCATTCAATGTACACAATGACATTCAATGAAAGACAGAAGCACTGGAGCATCACATTAAGAGTCCCTTTGTGCCGAGGAGAATTCCATGTCCTCAATGGGAGCAGACCTGAGCTGTATGTTAAACCACTGACAAGGGCAAGTGTGTTATGTCAGAAATGGCATTTGATAACGGACAGATACAAAATACTATGCACCTGATCCTAAATAGAGCCACCTCACTAGTCATCTGTTCCAGGTCATTAAGTGCTCACTCGGAGGTTAGCTGTGGATGTTGTTGAACTGTAGATGTCCCTGTTTGAGACTCTTTTTTGAGTGCATGTGAGTGACCCGAGCTATAATGATGTCCATAAAAGACTAGTGTGTCTGTAATGTTATCACTTTACCTGGTTGAGACGGACAGTCCGGCAGTATCGCTGTAATCAATCACCTTTACTGTGCATTACTGCGAGAGAGCTGCGCCCCGTGGAGAGCTGCTGATATAAATAGCGGATTGGTTCCTCAGTGGCTCTTCCTCTATTTCTATCAGTATTCACGGCATGAGGCCGCTGCTCACCAGCACCACAACACACTTGATTCAGCTCTCCAAGTCCCACTTTAGACATAGATTTACTTACATGTTTATATTAAAGCCAATTCAAATCAAATACTTAAATACAATTACATGCCCAGATAAATACAGCAGCGTAGTTGTTCTAACAAAAGTGCTCCCATGAAGAAAACATTACATAGTCTAATCTGTCATTTTTCATAGTATGGCTTGTAAGAGTTTGCCAAGTTAATATTTTAGTCCTTTTGGAAACATACCCTACTTTTTTGCACATTGAGGAAAAATGAGGTGATTTTAAACCTTTCATACAAGCCCATGGCAATGCAATAAAGAGCTTTTCACTATAAATGAACCAAAATTGTTGACTAAATAAGAACAATGAAGATGTTATTGAGGACAAATGGCTCATACTGAGATGCTCACATTAGAGCACTAAATCCTAGTGCCCCCAGTGACCAGTACCATCACAGTGAAAATGACGTCGAGATGGGAGTAGAAACGTCTTGATTTCAGAAACAGTGTTCAGATGACTACTTCTGAAACCTTTTCTGCTTTCAACTCCTGGATGAATGAGGGATTATATTGTCTCAACAAATGCAAAATTAAACTTTATTTTTGCCTGATTTTACAAATATTTGTGAAATATGTTTTGTTTCCTGGGAACTGAAATATTGTCTGGAGTACATAAAGTTACAAAAGAGTTTTGTATTTAGAGAGACACAATGTGCATGTATAGTAGTATAGTTTTAATGGGCAAAAAGTCATGATAGGCTTATCTTATCTCTTCATCATTTTACAAGGAATGGCCAAGTGAACAACGTATTTGAACATTATGGAGAAGTTTTTTTGTTTTGTTTTGTTTTTTTTCCATTATGATTCTTAAATATTTATAAGCCATAACAACTATACACCAAACTAGAGTAAACCTGAGTGTTTTTATGTAGGACTGGATAGATTTTTTAAGTGCAGCAGTGTCCCAGCAGCCTCCTCTCCTCCTCCCTCCGCCCATCTGCAGTATCGTGTTGTGCTGGACCACGAGCCACCGGCGGCAGCCCATACCGGGGTATCACAAACATCTCACATAGCGCCTCCTCCTCTGCACATGCTACAACACTAATATCTCATCTACACCACAGCAATAAAGCCGGTCGCTTCTCGTGTCTCCAAACGCAGCTCAAATGACATCACATTGCTGCAGTGCTGCACTGTCCGTGAAAGGTGTCAGTCGTTTCCTCGGATAACCAGCGCTCGTGCGTCCAGTTAGGCGACCACTCCAGGCTGTGCTCTGCTCCAGACATCATGGCGTGACCGCGAGTATTTACACCGCGAGGCTCGTTACGCAGGTGGACGGCGCGTTAAAAGGCTGCTTGTTGTCCGGGACACATCGTGGTTGTCTCTCTAAAGAAATCCTCCGCATTGCTTTGTGGAAGAAGTCGTATATGAGAACTAATTGCTCACATGGGCTGCTCTCTCGGAGGACGGAACACGTTATCCGTGCTTGGGTGGGATTCCATCGTTACGCTCGAGACGGAGGAAGTTGTGGCAACAAATTGCTAAAGGCTGTCTCAACTGCCTGTCTCAACTGCAGGTGAGACTGGCGTGATAACTGGAGAAAACCGCTGCTTGGTAGTTTTTGAGCTTCGTGGTTTTATTTTTGTAGACTTGGCGCAGAATTTGACGCCAGCATCCCAGTCGTCAGATGCGCTTGGAAGAGACTGCAGTTTTTCGTCAAGGATCCATCTGGGCTGTGAATGCGAACACGCGTGAGACTTATTGGAAATTAAACCTTCCCTTATTTTTGCGCTTCGAAGCTCAACGCGATGGACCTGAAACGACCACGTACTGACGCTGTGTCCCCGTAGAAACACACAACTCGGGCACACCTGACTCTGAGCGTCTTTTTTACCTCGGACAATGGATTTTGGCTTTAGGGTTTAGCCACATTCTGGTCGCTGTTGAAATTAAGGTGGGGTTTTTATTCCAAAGCAGGTAACTGGGATCCCGCTCACCGAAGACTGCATGTAGCCTATTGGATTTTTGCACCAACCAGACAAGCCTAATAAGAAAAAAGATAAACGCTTCTACTCACGATGGGAATAAACGAATGTATCTGCATCCGACGAGGGAAATTTGGCCCCACTCTTTAACGTTTGCTTTATGAGGATTACTTTGGGTAAGTCACTTGGCACACTTGGGGAGAAGGGGGATAATGACTTTCACACCTTTTGAGATGCTAAAGCATGAAGTATCTATCAGTTTGTCTTTCTCTCTATCTGTCAATCTGTACGAATGCTCTCTGGATACTTAAGCACAGTGGAGCAGGTCTCACGTGGTGGAGCACTTATAGCTGGTATGAATGCTGTTAGGCCTATGATGAACAGTCTTGGCATATCTACGCCTTGGCTATTTAGTGCGCAGCAGAGATGCTTAAGCTATGACACATTAGTTGAATGCCCAGAGACAGTGAGAGTGCGTGGGGAATGGCCGGGTGTGTCTGCATCAGCACCACGAGAGCATATAGGCCAACAGTTCATAAATGTGAGCTCTGATAGAGTCCCTGCAGGGGGAACTGTCCAAGGTGCTGAAGTAGTGGACTCTTGCGTGGCCGGGTTGCTCAAAGTGGAACTTGTAAATAGCTTTTTTGTTACTAATGAGACTGAAGCTTCACGTCTTGTCATGTTGTTATTGTTTACTAATCATTCCGCCCTATTTGAAGATGATAAAGAGTCCCAGATACCCTGATGCATCATGATTAGGATCTCATAGGCACTATAAATGAGTGCTGCCAATTGTGCCTGCTCAAATGTTCAGCCCCGCCATCATTTCGCCGTTATTCAATAAGCTCAGTGGGCTCAGATTCCACTCAGCACTTCTGCACAAGTTACTCCCTGACTCTAATTTTGGCACACGGACGCAGAGAGGGCCTCAAAGGTCACTGTCTGGTCTGTGGGACTGTTCTCATCACTCAGAATACAGCAGAACAGCAGATGGGGATCCATGTTGTACAGCTCAGGCACGGACACAGCCAGGTTGTAAATTTATTAGATTGAGCCGGGGTTAGGAGTCAATACACTTACACAGAAGTCAAGAGTACATCCTTCATATTGGCCAACTTTATTCTCATAATTTTGTCCAGGAATCCCCCGGGGAACAAGTATAGGCCAGTTCTGCTTTCAGGGGTTAGCCACCAGCCTGACTGCAGCGAACATAGAACTGCTGGGAGACACAGTACCGTACAGGCTGCTTTACTTAAGTGAGCTTAGGGACTGAGCAGTGCACTCATACACAGAGCAGAGCAGCGGTCAGTGGAGAGCTTTTTCTGCTCAAATAAAACAGCAGGGGGGAAATGGAGGCTGTCGCAGGGTTGTGGCACTGCAACAAGCAATAAAGACACTTGACTTTTATGGCTCAAATAAAGAGAAGCAGCTATTTTAGGGCATATTGTTACGTTTCACTGGAGGATAACGCTGTGTATATAATTGAATTGGATGAAATAATTTGCTTAACACTGAGCACTATAGGTTTAAGTCTGCAGTCTTTTAAAATAGAGGTTAATGAGCTGTCTCTACCCCTGAGTTTTGGATTTGCATTGTGTTAATGCAAGTGGTTAATGTGCAGTGTCTTTCTTTTTCACTTGACTGTTGTTGGCAATGATCCTATATGGTTTTACCAGTGTGTTGCAGTGTGTTACAGCAGAAGCTCAGAGCACCGGCTGTCATGTGTGTGCATAATGTGATCAGACAGGATGGTCATTATCATTATCATGAATTATTCTGAACACTCTCACCAGGTATAGCACTAGTCCTGGATGCACTAAACGTACAGCGCTGTAGCAAAATGCTTTCAAAGTGTCATGGCAGATGGGAGGGGGTTCTGTTTTTGGGTGCTGTACTCAGACCTGGGGTTAGATTAATGGGGGCTCTCTCGCTTGCCATTCTGTTGCATTGTGTTACAGCAGCTGCTTGTGGTGGCTGTGTCATGTGTTCACATTATGAAATCACAAGTCTAGGTTATCAAGCACTGCAGGTATGAGAGTATAATATAAGTGTGGCCTTTTCATTTATAAGCCAGTGATAGAGGCTTTAGGAAGAGATTTTAAACCTCAACTATGGAAATAGCCTGGGTGACTCATCCTCACTGTGACATTTGCACATTGTACACAGTTGTACCAAAGATGTTTTTTCAAGTACTCTGAGCTATGAGAAGGAACAGAGACTTTTTAACATGCGTGTCATTTTCCACTGCTAGACACAATTATGCACAGTGGCAAACAACAATAGCACAAAATGAAGAACATAATGGGGCAGTGTGTAGACCAGGGCAATAAAAGAACCAATTTATTAGAAAAGAAGGGAGGTTAGGCTACGGTCTTGTTAGGCAAATTAATTTAAATTTCAAAACTCAGTTTAGCATTTTGTGAATTGCTTCTCCCTCATTCTGTGATATTTGGTAAATAAACAATAATACATCAAAGAATGAGATGATGAAAAAGCATGAAATAGTTTGAAAAGTGATGTCAGGGAAGGAAAATGCTCTACCATTTTGGTAACAGTTGGCTTTGGAGTCTGAAAGAAGAATTGATTCAGTTGTGGAAAAAAGGATTGCAGTGAAATAGGTACCTTGAGACAGAACAAGATGGATGCTTCTATCAAGACAAGTTATTTACTACTGTAGATGTGGAAAGTCTGAAGGAGGGCATAACTAATGATTTATATTATGGTGTCATTATTTTACCACCTTTAAGAACCTTTAAGAACCTTTAAGAACAGCAAAGAACAGCAAAGAACAGCAAAGAACACTATACAACATGGTAAAAGAAAAGGCTCTGAACTGAACTGAAACATCACATAAAAATACACATTTTTGAGAACCTTTAAGTTAGTTTTCCTTAACATCTGCACTATTTATTAGGTAGTCTACTTGACTTAAAAGCTTTAGCCACACTTGAGTAAACAAATATTGAGTGTCTATGATAGAAGTTAGATACACTTCTTAGCACCTGGTCATTACCTCCTGAGCCTGCACAGAAGATGGGCCACTAATGGCTGTGCTAAGCACAATCATTTAAAGTTATATTTAAGAAGTGAAGTATATGAGCAGTTACACTATACAGCAGCTGTACTTAGGAAGTATTTATGACTTCTGTAAATGTCAATTATCTAGGTATGGGTAAGTAACTAGATGATTTGATCTGTGCTCTGCACCTTATTAGTAGTACCAACACAGAAGTCTAGTCATAGTTATAGCACTAAATGAGTAATTATATTATAATAATATTTTCACTTTTCAATTGAATACAGTAACCAAGCTAATTCAAAATAAAGCCAGTGTGCACCCTTTTGCACACTATTGGTTAATTTATGGCTGGCTATATTGCTTCTGTTGCAGGTCTAGTCCTCTGAGTGACCTCAGGACTGACCCACTCAATCTTCTCTGTGCAGAGGCGGCACATTTTCACAGTTTTGAGGCCCAGGCTTACGCAGAGTTCAAAGTCACTCAGGTTAAATGGATCGCAAACTTGTGGGTGACCTTGGTCCAGTCGGCCGCTGGGCTTTGTCTCTTTACATGCTGAAATAATCTGTATCCTGCTATTAAAAACAAGACACCACAGCCTGAAAATATGGACACAGTTTGTCATATGAGGCTGCACAAAAGTGAGTGAGACTGGAATTATTTTGTGCTTGTGACTCAATGGAAATAGAGCATTTACCCCTCAACCATTTATTACTTATATGTTTTTCATCAGTGTTCAGATTAATGAAACGTCATATAAATCTTATGTGACTATCTGATTTGTTTCTAATTGTTCACACCTGTGCAGGTGTTGACAAGACAAAAAGGGCAAACTCATGTGGCAAAGACAAAAATAAAATGTTGCAGATTGGAAGTTATTTTAAAATTTGTCTTCCAAATACAAAAGCTATTCTTAAAATCAATTTTCTTTTGTGCATGTAAAAAACAGCTGATTATTGTAGTTATCTGTTTTTCTAGACGTGTAAATATGCCCATTGTGTGTTGTAGGATGCTTTGTAGTTGCCTAATTGATTTCCTCTTCTTTGCCCATGTCTTTAAAATACATATTACTCCAGTCCATCAAAGCAGTCTCCAAATGATAACCTTCTTTGCCATTATAAAAAAATACATAGGAAATGAATGGCTTTGGAGTTGTGTTTTGGCCCCTTTAACCCTCTCTACATAATAATGGTTGTGTCATTTGTTATTGTGGATTTGGAGTGTCTGCCCAGAGCATGCCTTTTAACCGTGTCGGAGCGTGTTGTTTTCCTGACACATGGATAGAAACAGATGAGCTAAGGAGCTGCCGCGCTTCACCACTGACCCTCTCGCCGCTACATGACGAATGTCACATAAAATGGAAGCTATAGGGTGTGACCAGCATGTACAATAGAAGCCTGTGCAGGGAGGAGGGCACTGGCGCACACACAGGCTACAGCTGGAGAAAGAACCACACAGAGCCAAGGATAGGATGAATAGCAAGCTAATTATACTCACAGAATGTAATCCTATATGGGACCGTTCAACTGAGACATCGTATGTACATATACCATAAACAGTCAGAGTACAGAAGTTTTTCCATTTATTTATTAAGTGGTTACACTGCATTTAATTAAGTCATATAAATATCAAATACAATAAAATATGATCATAAAATAAAACTGTGAAATCATACACCATAAACTGGTTACTAAAACCATAAACTCTTCCACTACTGTACAATAGGGCTGCATGATTTGGGGAAAAAGTCTATTACATGTTTTCCTAGTATTACGATGGGGATTAGATTTATGATTTCTGTTTAAAAGTAGGATTCTGTTCAGAGTGCACATTGTGAACAACTCCAAGAGCATTTGAGGCAAGACTGAAATATGAACTAACTATTACAAGAATATCATGTATTTCACAACATCTAGGCCTGTCACTGTAATCATTATATCCACTTATCGTTTAATATATGAAAGCTGGAACAATATTTTTAGGTCAATATTTATCATGTGTACATTTTCTTTGCACTACTGGGAAATTTTTGTTATTTTTTTGGAACAATATTTTTAGGTCAATATTTATCATGTGTACATTTTCTTTGCACTACTGGGAAATTTTTGGTTATTTTTTGGCTATATGTTAAGATTTAAGCTGTAAAAGGTTAAAGTAATAAGTACCAAGTACTAAAGTGTTTCATTCTGCTGTTTGTTCATTGCAGCACATGATTTTTTAACAATATTGCAGATTTAGAATAGTTTTCGTGGTTTAAATCTGCTCTTGGGTTATTGTGCCAGTGGCATAAATTAGTTTCAGTATTATCGTTTAGTGTTTATATTTACTTCAGCAATATATCACACTTCAAAATGTGTGCCTAATAATGTGTTTGTAGAGGTCTAAACTACAGGTACAACAAGATTTATCAATAACAAGACGGAACATTATACTATCTAAATAAGTGCAACCTTATGATTTGGTAATTGTGCCAATTTAAATTGTGATATCAATTTGACTGTGGCTAGGCCTGTCACGATAATGACTGTATCGACTTATCATTCAGTATATGAAAGCTGGAACAATATTTTTTGAGGCTCAATATTTAGTGTGGATACTTTTTTTTTGCAATAGTGGGGAGATTGTGCCATTTTCATGTAATGAGGTAAGATCTGAGATGTAGAGTGGCAGTGGCATAAAGTATTTTCAATATTATTTATCGTGATATTTCTCTGTAGCAATATATCATGTTTGAAAATGTGTTATCGTGACAGGCCTAACTGTGGCTAGTGTTCTTGTACTGGCTGGATTCTTCCTGATGTCTTACACTACTGTCTTCTAACGTCTTCCTCTGTGTACCTGAAGGTGACATTGATTCAGAAGATGCTTTCACTCTGCATCTGTTCATATGGATCAATAACTTCTACCAAGAACAACATTTCCCTTTTGGCTCTCCGGAGTAAGCCAATTAAGAAGGCTACTCCCTCCCATGCCCATGTCAAATGCACGCCAGCACAGCCCAGTCCCATTAAATAATGCATAAGAGTAATATTTTATTGTGAAGAGCTCCCACACTGCTAACCTGTTCTATTAAGACTTTCTCTGCTGCACCACAGAACAATAGTCCAAATGCAGGGCAGTTAATGGAGCACTCTGTCCTGACTGGGGCATTAACAAGAGATAATGCCCACATAAATTATTGCCACTAAATATGTCACTATAATTGGAGCTTCTGTCAATGCACATTTGTTGATTTGTTGCTAACCATACTTCTGCAGCTGCACTGTCTAACTGTAGTTTTTCACCATTTTGCTTAACACTGAAGCCTTTACCTGGAAACTAAGAATTAGAACTAAGAAAAGACAAGTAAATGAATCAACAGAAAACAAGCAAATGGATAACTGTCCCAGACCTTAGACCCTCCTTCTCGGCAAGGAAAAACTCAAAAAACCCAGTGGGAAAAAGAGAAACCTTGAGGAGAACCACAGTGAAGGAGAATTCCACTCCCATGGACGGGCGCTGCAGATGAGATCCACTCCCATGGACGGGCAGCTGCAGATGTGTCCAGGACTAATGTGCATCCATTTGCAGATAGAGTTCAAGACTGTAGGGCCAGAGCCCAGTCAACTAAGGGACAGAGGGAGGCCCACCCATGGCAGGGCGGGAGCCACCCCAGCCAGGCACCGGGCCATCCGTTCAGGCGAGGGAAGAGAGGGTCCGGGTCCATGGAACAGGATCAGGGCACAGTAGGGGATCTAGGGTCCAGCCATCACCGGACAGTCAGCGGCCAGGCATCTGAAACAGTTGCACTCCCCAGAGGGGAGTGGGACAGGGTCATAAGCTTTGGGTAATGACCAAAAGGACAAGATCGCTGATACAAGCGTTTGAAAAGAAAATGGATGGTTGGATGGATGATAATATTGAGAGTACTTTAAATTAAGCAGAATAATCCCAGTAAACCATGTTTAAAAATACAGTATTATTAAAAGGAATGAGCTACAACAAATGAATAGTGGAATGAACCAATAATTAGTGCTGGAGGTTACGTTTTCGTCCCTCTACAACTCAAATCTTACTGTATTACATAAAAAAATCACAGAAACCTGGCCTAGGGACGGTGAACAGGTGAACAGGTCACTGCAGTCAGTTTGGTGAAGACACTGATGCTGGTTCAGAATAACACATTGTATCATTCGTTTAAAAAGGGGCTGGAGCTCATCATAACAATATGTCCACGAGTAAGATGAGCAGTTTGACAGAACAATCAATCAAATATGTTTCCTTACATTGATGTATCACAATTTTTCAATTCAATTTTAATTTGTAAAAACAAAAAAAAAATTGTCAGATTTCTTGCTCCGAAGTCAGAACCTTTGTCCAGACCACATGATGTTAGGATGAGCTGAGCCTCTCCACTAAAAGGACCCAAGCTGATCATTGATGATTAGGCATGACTGCATCTCTATTAATATTTGATTAACTGAACTTCCCTATCCACTAGTATTATGAAAAATGATCATAAGCCTACATGAAAATGAAAATCATTTATTTTTTTCTAAAATGCAGCAAATATTTTCATTTTAGTTTCTCTCTCCATCACCATAAACCCCCCTTTTGAAAAGCTTCAGCCTTGACCCTTTTTTACTTTCCTATTCCGTCTCTTTTTTGCTTTTTTGCATCTAATAGAGCTACCCACATTTTCCACCGAACACAAGAGGCTTTCTCAATTTGTTTTTGCATATTCTCTTTCTGAAGATTGCTGTAAAAAAACAAGGTCTGCGTCTTCTTTTTAAACTAGTCGAGAATTAGTCAGAGGTAATTTGTTTTTTTCTTATTGCTTAATTCATAATCAAAGCTCTAAGTACGCAGAATTCACAACTTGATTTTGGTGCATGTTTTGAACTGAAAAGAAAGAATGCTCAGCCTTGATTTAAGGCTAGTAAGAAACGAATTTCAGTGGAAAAAATACTGCTACTGAGAGTGTAGCTTGGCTTGTAAAAACAATCAGAGGTGGAATAAACGAAAACTATATCTGTTTAAAGTAGAACACAAACTACCCATGTGTTTGGCACAGATCCATGAAATAGCTTTCGGTGTATAGCCTCTTGTGCATGTGTAACTTGATATCGTTCTCATACTGTACGCACGGCACTGGCAAACTGGCAATTTACCGCTGCGCACATTTTCAAACAACAAGCTGGCAGGTTTATTTTAAGGTATGCCTCTACAGTATATGTGCAAAAAGTCTCTGAGTATTGCAGTTTAAATCTTACGCCCTTTTGAAGCTTTTATTACACTGAAATACAGGGAAATGTTCGCTTGGGCGAGATTTCAGACCCAGATAGGATAGTTTCTGTGCGAAATGATGGTGCTACTAAGGTTTAATTACTATCCTTTTTAATAGCATGATTAATTCATTGACAGAAACACATTGGGGAAGGTGTGAGGTTTGGAGCTGTTATAACAAAAATAATATTCACTTTTCTAAGCAGGGGTGAATTTACTCTTTTAGTAGCACAACACTGATGCTTTCTTTCATTTTTGTCACTGTATAAGTCCAACTTTTCCTATTACCAATACAACAGCGTGGTGTGATTTTTAGATTTTCATGTGTTCAAATTCCAAAGGTAGGCCATTTTGAAAAGTATACACAGTGCCCTCACATGTAACGTTTTCAACATTAAAAAAACCTGCACCTCCTTGTATCCATGGAGATATTATCATTTTGCCTGGAATGTTCCCCAGTATGGCATTTAACTACAATTAATACATCTTGGTTTAAGTCAATGACAAGTCTTTAACTACAAAACGAAATATATCTTGAAACACATGCACTCTTGGTTTGGTCCTGTTTTGGTTCTGATCTAGTCCAGGATTAATTCAAAAATGTGTCCAAGTTTAGTCCAAATTTTGATGTTGTCTATGTAAGTGTGAACTAGGCCTGCCTCGGTAACTACAATATCGACTTATATGAAAGCTGGAACAATATATTTGGGGGCTCAATATTTATCACGTGTACATTTTCTTTGCAATAGTGGGGAGATTTTAGCCACTTTTATGTAGTATGAAAAGATTTGAGTTGTAGAGAGTTGAATAACTAACTTTTATGGCTAATTATTGTTTCATTCTGCTATCTGCTTGCTGCAGCTCAGGCCTTTTAATGATACTGAGATTATCCTGTTTTATTGTTATTGTCTCAGTGGCATAAAATACTTTCAGTATTATCGTTTATCGCAGTATTTCTCGGTACCTATATATCGTGCTTTAAAATCTGTTATCATGACAGGCCTAGTGTGAACATATTTACTCTACAAATCGAATCTGTAACTTAGTCTAATATCGTCAACTGCTTGTGTCCATGGGAAAAGATAAGTTTAATGTACTGACAGTGGTGAAACGTAAGAAAGTAAAAGTACTAAAGTACTGTACTTAAGTATAAATTTTAGGTATCTGTCTGTACTTTACTTAAGTACTTTTTAAAGTTGATACTTTTTACTTTTCTTCACTACACTGTCTGTACTTTACTTAAGTACTTTTTAAAGTTGATACTTTTTACTTTTACTTCACTACATTTGAGAGCAGGTTTCTGTACTTTCTACTCTACATTTTTTAACTGGACTGAAAAGTAAAAGTATGTTTTATGATTGTTTGAGACCTGCTGAAAAGGCTGAGGGGTTTATTTTTAACAAGTTCATAATTTGAGCAAACAAAAATATACAAATAAAAACAGCTAGAAAAAAAAATTGATTTTTCCATGTGATACTTTTACTTTTGTGTATTTTTTTGCTCCAGTATCTGTACTTTTACTTAAGTAACAAAATTGAGTACTTCTTCCACCACTGCATACTGAACATTCCAGAATTAACCATTAACATCACCATGGAGACAAGGACATGGCGGATCCTCCACCAGAAAAATGACATACTTTTAAATAAAAGTACCTCGTGACCTCACCTCTTACAGTACTTGCATGTTGTAGAATTGAAAGTGTTGATCCTGTGTGCCATATGCTATTTGAATAGTCTTTAGCTAAGCAGTATAAGTCATTGATCAGCACATTATTACACATACATGGGCAAAACGATTCTTCAGCGAGGTAGTTTCTTGCTGACAACGACTTTGAACTCTCTCTGAGAAAATCCATTCACCCAGTTCACTTGTATTGGTTGTTTCTTCCCTGTATCCTCATTGTTTACCAAAGTTTGCCTATTAATTACATGGGCCAAGGCTGATTCAGAATGTGCGATCATTTCAGCCATACCTCATTTTGCTGCTGTTTATTGCCATGTTTGTGCAGATAGATTTTTGTATTTGTCAGATTGTGCTCAGACTCCCCTGCGTCCACTGGCTGATTTCCTGTTTAGTAACCCTTTATAAATCCTTTACAGAATAATCTACATCTACAGAATAATCACGTATGCTCTTTAATGGGATCCATGCTGAGTGCAGTGTGGAGCAGTATAATGCAATTTACCAAGGACAGTTTCTTTAACCATAGATAAACACGGATTACTTTCCTGTGTTATAGTGCGGCACATTACCACTTGAGCAAACGCACTTAAACATACTTAATTTATTCTTAAAATTTACCATAGGTGTTATTAAAATCCTAAAATAAACATGATATTTTAACGTGCATAAATGACTGTACGTAAAGAAGTACATTTGTACAGTATAAAAATAAACACTCACTTCCTAAAGGTGCAACTATGTAACTTTTCTGCTTGTTTCCATGGAGATGTGATTGCTTTGCCTGGAATGTTGTAGAGTGTGGCATCAAGTTTGCTGTTATTCAATTAGAGGTGTTTTACCTTGAAAAACATGCATTCTTACACAAGCCACCTTTTTGTCACAGTGGAGATGGATTTAAAAGTTTAGTACTTAGGCCTGTCATGATAATTACTATATCGACTTCTATATGAAAGCTGGAACAATATATTTTTGGGCTAAATATTTATCGTGTGTGTGTTTTCTTTGCACTACTGGGGAATATTTGGTTATTTTTTGGCTCTATGGTAAGATCTGAGACGTAAAAGGTTGAATTAATAATTTCTCTGGCTCATTACAAATGCAGACGAAGTACTAAAGTGTTTTATTTATTGCAGCTCATGTTTTTTTTTTAGAATAGTTTGTGTGGTTTAAATCTGCCCTTGGGTTGTTGTGTCGGTGGCATAAATTAGTTTCAGTATTATCTCTGTGTATTCCCTCAGTCGTCCAGGTCTGATCCATAGTAAAAGAAAAATATAAAATCTGTCAACTGGACAAAAAGTTGTTGGAGTGAAGACGTTTTGCTGCTCATCCAAGCTGCTTCTTCAGTTCTGGTCAGATTGCTGGTGGACACTGATTTTATATTTTTCTTTTTACTTTTTTGTTTACTTCAGCAATATATCGAACGTCAAAATTTGTTACCATGACAGGCCTAGTGCTACACTAATAAGCAGCTGTTGACCCTCCACCAGTTACACAGTGCACTATTAACAACACTGAAGATATCAGTATTGCACAAGTAAAACAGAAGTTTGAACAAATACTGCTGCTAAAATGTGTTTTACTTGCACTTGGGTTGAATCCATGTTACGTATATACAGGTACAGCAAGAAAAGATGTGTTGTTTATTATAAGGCATTATAAGTCTTTTACAGAGTGAATGCAAACCTTTATTACCCCTGGGGGTATTTGACTTGCACACGAGAGCAGATAAAAACACTACACAGAAACAAGAGAAGACATAGAGATCACAGAAGAAAACAGATAGGAGATGTTAAAATACAGTCCACGCATCACAGGATTGCAGTGTATTTAGCCGCTGAATACTACGTGGGACAAAGGACATAATGCCTCTGTTGGTCTTCACTGGAGCCATCACAGACACAGACTCTGTGAGACTCTATTCCACTATTGACTCTCTGGTGCGCTGCGCAATATTTCACAATGCACGGTTCTTTACAATTTGATAAACACTGATTGCTTGCCCTTTTGTTATCTGTAATTC
>KN483770.1:13226-35567 GCA_000787095.1 Periophthalmodon schlosseri | reverse complement strand
AATGACAGTAAAGCATCAGGTTGGCTAATTGGCTAATTTGCACTCATAACGGTCGAGCTAACCAGCGAAGAGAAGAGCCAAGGAGAAAGTTGACATAAAAACATCCAGAAGACCTTTGCTGAAGTGGCTGCTGTGTAATTGACTAGATATAATTGCGTGCCACATTAGCACCTGGTCATCGCACCGTTTTTAGCACAGCATCAAGGTGACATTGGTAAAAGCAAGATGGATGCGGAAGTTAAAAAATGGACACAACTTTTTTCAAACCCAGAGGATGTTTTTTGTCCCTAATGTAGCAGTTTCCAAAGAAGAGTCTTTATTTCTTCAGGACCAGTGGAGTGGTTCATGTGAAGTGGATCACTACGAGCAGCTGCTGCCAGGTCCTAATGTAACACAGGCCAAATATAGACCCACAGTAATGCTCCCACTGCGCGTGCTTTTTTAATACAAGTTGCTAGGCTTTGAGAAAGTAAGTAGGTTTAGTCATCAGAAAAACAAAGATTATCAGGTGATGTATTCAAAAGTGCAGAGATGGAAATAAAAAGTTTAGTTTTTTTAGGTGCGGAAAAAGCTTTTACCACAGAATCCAAAGTCTACTAATGTCCCGCTGGTTGCCATGATGATTGGCACTATTAAATGAAAAGGCAGGTGCAAGGTACTGCCGGTAAAAATTTTGTATCAAAAACTGTTATTTTTGCAATCATGTTGGCCTAGTTTTCAAACAATCTTCATAGTTTATCATTTATGTCGTGTCATAAAAGCCTCATTATTTCTGACCATGGTTGAATTGTCACGTTGTCCGCACCTCAAGATAAGAAAGAACTATTTTGCTTGGTTACACAAAAATATATGTCGGGATAACAATAGGAGCTTTTTACAGGCCGTTTCACATGCAGGCTCTGCCCAGTACTGCACTAAGTACATGACATTGTGTCCTACAAATGTGTTCAAGAGAATGAAAGCATGTTTGTCCAACAGTGCCCCAATGTTCTACACAACCCTCACAAATGCTGCAGTGATCGGGCCAGTGCCAAATGGCTTTAGTTCATCTACTGTTTTGTCTTAATTATGAATACAGAGCAAGTGTAACTCACAGTGGAGATGTATGCCTGCCAAACTCAATGAGCCTAAATGCTGGATGTGAATATTTAAATGGCCGACATTGAAAATATGCAAATTTTCCAAAGTTTCCTGGTAGACTGATAGACATACTTGTACAAGACAAAATAAGTGAATACGTTTACTTTTGTGAATGAATATACTTTACAACAACTATTTCTATAACTTATTAAATTGAGTTGGTTGGGTGTTTAGTAGTAGTGGTAATGGCAACATTGTGGTAGGATTCTCAGCAGTGGAAGTCATTTTTTACACTCTTAAAAACGTGAAAAACAGAACTAGGCTCATTCTAACCTGTGGTCTAAACTTCCTCACTTTCTTAACACATTCCTGACATTCTAATTATTCACCACAATGAGTTTTACTTTTCACAACTTTCAGAAGCAAGATTGAAGTTCTGCCATCACGCTCATGCTAACAACAACTAGCATGCTAACAGTGCTCCAGTGTTACTCCCTGGCTTGCAAACTGTTTAATTAGATACAGCGCACACTGGTCTCATTTTGACCCCAAAACCTGCTTTTACAATTTATCTGTACTGGGGCAAAACAGATTTTACTTTATTACATGAAAACTGGGTACGGCCCCTTTAAGTATCTCTACCTCAATGCATTTGTCTACATTATACCCTACCCTTGCATGTTTTGAAGAAAGTAAGTCACTCACTCTGACTCAAACAAGTGGAAACCGGCCAAACAAACATTATAAAGATTCAGACCTTGGACTGTTGGAGCAAAAACTACACCCTTTTATTCTGAGCCCACTGCGCTCCTGTCTGTCAAACTGCATCAAGTACACCAACCAAGAAGGTCAGCTGCGGATCATTCCTGACCAATGGTGCGAAGATTCCAGATCATATGAAAGTTTTATGCTTTGTACTTGGCTATGCAGAAAACTAGCAAACAAGCAGAGTGTTGTAAAAGTGCTGGCGTTGTTAAAGTGAGTTGGTAAGAAGGAGGTAGTAGCAGGTGGTTGCAAGAACAGCCTTTTCGGAGCCACTCAAGCTTGTGCTTATTGATGGCTCTCTGACAGGGCGAGGCAGGTCATTAGATATACCAGACAAACTATCTCTCCATCGGGAGGCCTGATGAATGAAGACTGCGCGGAGGTGTCGTGGGCTCAGGTTCTATTGACTAAAAGTGCCTCATTTATGAAGCCAAAGATTAGTGATATCGAGCCTAATGTGAGACAGCATCCCACCAGTTGTTTGGATAGACGCCATGTTGACAAAGTTAACTTATTTTTTTTCATAGTAATTTATAAAGGCTTCTTCTTTGGAGCATGAAAACACCTAGTCACAGCTTGTGTTTTACAAAAGGAAAAATGTTCTTCAAGACAAAAACACTGCCAAATCAGTTCAATACAGAAGAAATACCAGATGCAACTTATTGCTCAGCTCTGTGTTTTGCCATTCTAAAAGCTCCTATCTGAAACACTATTGTAGGGTTGTCAAAAAATGTATACCCAGATACTCCAAATACTACACTAAAAATACTATTGAACTAATCCAAATTGGGCTTTTCTAAGCTATTGTTGAAAATTCCTAATTGTACTGTATATAAAAGTTTTTTTTTTTTATTATCATTGTGGTTAAGTTTATGGTTAAGGTATAGGTTAAGGTTTCAAAAATCTACACTACAGACAGTTATCCAAACAATTGCTGTTACTGTTCTGTAAAAAGCTATTCATGATCATCTTGTTTACATAAGTTGCTTGTTGGCCGTGTTCACTTTGTCGCATTTTACTTGGAGTGTCTCTAATTAATAATCCCTATTTAAAAGATTTGTCAGGATTTCCACACTTAATTTTAACAAACAATCCGAGCAAGTCCTTGTTGGCAGTCTTACCCTTGTGCAAACCACTATGTGCCAAAACCCACCCTTAACTAAAACAAATATTTCTTTTTGTGTATAATTGATAGCAAACTGCAAGGACATGGAGCTATTGTCTTCTGTTTTCTGTGCGCTTTGTTGATTAGATGCTGCGGAATGCGTCTCAGAGGAAATAAAGGCCTGGGTCATGATGAAAAGGGGATATAACGTTGGAGAAATACCCCACTGAACAGCCTAGCATAGCATTAGCTTAGCACTAACACATACTGCAGCAGCTTTGATTCATGGTGATTCATTTATTCATCAGCAGTTAAACGCTTCTATTGTTTTTATGTTTCCTGTGGTGCCGGACTGTTGGATTATATAATTAATTAAAGGTTTAAGCTGAAGTGATTATAATGCAATGCTTATTCTATACAGAGATGGACGTCTAATTTGGAGCAGTCACCACTACTGATAATGGATTAGATTTGTAATTGCACTTTGCCTTTCTCTATTATTCATGAGGTCACTCCTCAGTCACATTTGGTGGTGTCAAACTACAAGCCGCATTAAGTGTTTTGCCCAAAGATACAACAACAAAATGAAGCTACGCTAGGTTGTAATTTTACCTCTAACTTTCTGAACTTGTGCATTTCTGTAACAATTCTGCTAGTACTATGTTACACCCAAAGTGTCAAAATAAAATACATCTAAATACATTATGGAAATGAATATTTAAAATTCACTTCTGTTTAAGTTTTTAAATAGCATCATGCAATTTTCGATTAGGCAGCTGAGTAAGCACAGCACTTGGCAGAAGGCTGTCACTGGAGACACTTTGGGAAGAGATGTACACTCAAATTTGTTCCTCTCTGCTCCGATCATTACAGATGTACAAAATATAAATGTGATCAAATGATTACTGCACAGAGATACAGGACTGAGCATGTAAATCAGCCACTATGAGTGTGCTATATACATAATATCCAGACTCAAACAAACTACAGTGTAAAATTAGCTAAATAAAGTTGCTGGAAAGAACTACAATAACTACACCTTAAGTAGACTTAATTAGCCTCAATAAAGCTTGAACAAATACACAATTCATAATGAACACATTTATTAAGAATGATTTAGTCTTAGTAACACATAATTAAGGGTGTCTGTGTAATCCCTCCATCGACCAGGTATCATCCATAGTAAAAGAAAAAATCAAATCTGTCAACTGACTGAGCTACAGGCACAGTTCACACTTAGTGTAGTTCATTAGACCTAGCCAACAAACAGAAACTGTAAACAATAGGTGTGTTAGTTTCAGTGTTGTTAGCTCCTCCCTTCAGACAGATATAAGGCAGTGTCTGACCAGAGCTGAAGCCGCTTGGATGAGCAGCAAAACATCTTCATTCCAACAACTTGACAGATTTGGATTTTTTTTTACAGAATTAAGGGTTTCGGATTCAGAGAGGGTTAGAGTATTCATTAAGTAGTTATCTTTATTTATGCTTAATTAATGCTATTTAAGGTGTAATTATTATAAAGTGTTACGTTTTGATATAAAATTACAATGAGTAAAATAGGTTCTCAACATTTACCCTTACTGCTAAAAGTACTACCATATATTTAAACCCTTGAAATACTCCCACAAACACTACACCCGCTGTCACTACTGCTCTCCACCCTCACATTGTTCTTTAGAAAACATTTCAGTAGAAGGTTTGAATCTGTACTGATCTGTACTGTAAACAATGTTTGTATTTCTGTCTAGCACATGCAAAATGGAGTGGTACAAAAATGTGAAAATCGCTTTGTATGCTTGTGGCTTCATCCATAAATGCTACTCTGCAAAACACAGATGCATTCTTATGGTAGAAGTAAATAATGCTGCTCGAGTGTTTGAATATTCTCTCCAGAGCGCCTATCAATCAGATCCAGTTTGTTGACTTTGTTCAAATTAGTTTTTATGCAATTGCAGCTTACAAAAAAAACAAAACAAAAGGGGTTGATATCAGCAACATCTAGGGCTGTAGTCAACTAAAGACATGTCCCGCCATTCGATTAACTGACTAAAAAGGGGGTGTGGCAAAAGCTCTCAAAACTATTATGTATCTATGTATCTGACCCAAACTGCACTTGCCACAAGACACCTGCAGGGGGAGTTCGTGCAAAAACAATTTTTATTTTACTGCAAATTTTGGTTGACTAAGACGCCATGAACTGATGAATCGACTTAACGACTAAAGGCCTACAGCCCTAGCGGCATCACTGTTTTTTGCTGCGTTGCCATGGCAGCGGACATTCTTCAGACCTGTCAGCTATGTGTGGTGTCCTGTGGCTCAGCTGGAGAGAGAGAGAGTGCATGCCATGTAATTGTCCTCTCCGCTGTTTGAATTCTGCACGGACACTTTGGTACACGGCACGTTCTTTCTTCTCTTTGCACTTTTCCCAGTGAGCTTGTCGTACCTGAAAATGTGCCAGAAAGATGAATCGGAATCCGCTTTTTTATAACATCAAGATACTACTATACCTCACTTTTGTTCATCTTTTATTTTGAAGCGTTGCGAGGTGGTACATGGGCCCAACTTAAAAATTAAAGATGTTTAAACATCAAAGGCTCTTGACGTAAAAAACTCACTGATAAAAGTCAGATAGTGTTGAAGCAGTCTGCCCTGTTATGTTATACATCAATCCATAGTCTCCTGGCGGATAATTATGTTTGTTATAAAAAGACTCAGTATGTGATGGTAATTTGAGCTAGAGTCCAACTTTTTTTATTTGTTTTAGCCTTTCAATGACCTGTGCCATACACCATACGTTGTTAAAGTTGCTTTACTTTTCTGTTGGATCTCCGCAACTTGCTTGTGTCCTTGATGAGATGTTATAGCTTTACTTGGAATGTTCCACATGTTCCATGGCATTAAACATATGTATCTCGCATTAATTCAATTACAGGTGTTTTATACATTAAAAAAAATGCTTTTAAAAAACGTGAGCTGAATCATGTCTTGGCCTGGTAAAATAATATTCCATTTTATGTACAATATACAGTATTTTCATTTTCGCTGATATAAAGAATCATACTTTTTCTGTCTTTCTTTTTTCTTAATGAAACCTAATCCCATGTCTGCTTCACCACTGGTCAAATCGGCACCAGTTTGGGCTGTGTAGTCATGGTGTGTATTCACTTGAGTTTGCTGTGTCCCTGCTGCACAGGGCCGTCACAGAATACTAGCATAACATGATTTGCATATTGATTCGTCATGAGTTTCACTGTGCATGTATGCCATTTTACCCCATTTAACCACTCAATGGGACAAATCAAAGAGGCCTGTGTCTGTGAGTGGATTTTTAGGTTCACTTTGGGGTCTTCTTTCACTGTTAAAAATGATTTGTTTACTTGTCATCTGCTTAAGTCCTGAAGTCTAAGTAATACCATTATCCCTAACCCTAAACACTTAATGAAGTAGTCAGCCTGCATCACTCTTAATAAACTACTTGTTCATTATGAATTCTTTGTTCATGTTTTATTAAGGCATAGTTAATAGTTAGGATATAGTTATTATAGTGGAGTGAAGTGGAGCCCCAAAACTGGTTTAAGCATTAGGTCAAACCTCTTTTCCAAATAAAGTTGTACATTTGGCTGTGACTGGACTCTGAGTGAACTGTCTGTTTGAATATGCAGAGGGAGAGTTGCCTTGTTGAAAACAGATGCACCTTGCGTATGTCTGCAGGGCTGTGTTTGCCTCAGCAGGACTCTGGTCTAATCGGGTGCCTAACATATGGCTCATGAGCCTACAGCTCTGTCATTCTGGGCCAAGCGCACTAATAGGCTCCAAATGATTTAGCTCCAAGTAAAACACATTTTATGCCACAGATAGACCCACAAACATTAAGTTCATCCACTACAATTATGACCTGGAATAACTAATGCCCTGCACAACACCCTCACATTTGCAAAGACTTTCTAATGCTATTCAGTGTGTAAATGGCTTTTCTTATTCATACACAATTTCTTGTTAATAAATTGAGAAAAAAAAAAGAAAAGAAAATTCAGACAGTGGGAAAAATAAGCCAAATGTTAAAAGATTTCCACACCACAGAAATATGTAAATACCTTTCAACTTAGCTGTATCATCTATAACTTGTTGATATAGGCTGAAAGTCCATACTGCCTTCAGGGTTCATTATGAAATGCATGAAACCTAAAACAGTGAAGTTTGTTGAAATGCTGGAGAATGCTGCCTTATGTGTGAGCTCATAAGGTGGTCATTTTTAATTAGTATTATTTTCAGTATATTTTCAATGTTATTACAACCCAGCACCTGAAGCCGAGGGGCCGAGATGAGGCATCCCAAACATCTGCTCCTCCCAGAGTGAGTACTGAGACTTATGGCCCAACCACTGCTACCCATGTCTCACTTTCTTATAACAAACATGTGACTAAAGTAGAGGGTCAAAAAATTATATTATCATTCTATGTTAAAGGCGCACTACATAACTTTTCTGCGGGGTCTGCAAGCTGCTTGTGTCTCTGGAGATGTTATTACTGTGCCTGGAATGTTCCACAGTATGGCATTAAGCTTATCAGTCTTGCATTTCCTTGTTGGTGTTTTTATTGCTCAGAACATATCTTGAGAAACATGCGATCATAGAGTAGGGTTGACTCTCCACACATCTGCCCTGTAACTTGGCCTAGCAGTGTCACATGCTATAGTCTCCATGGAGAAAGATCAGTTTAATGCCGTACTTTGGAACATTCCAGACAAAGCAGGTGACGGAAAAATTATAGTACATCTTCAAAATACTTTCCTCCACCTACTTTATTTTTTTGCCTGTTGTTCTTTTTAAATCATTGTACTCTGCATGATAAGTTACTTCCGTCTTATGTGCTGTTCTGATGCATAGCCACATAAAAAGAAAAAACAAAAAACAAAAAAAAAACATTACTCACAGTTTAATATTTGCATAATCTTTCTATGCATCATACATCAATATCAAACTGAGATTCAGAATTCATTTAAAAAAACATAATTATTTTTACATATTTTATCACCTAGTCCATTAAAACGGGAGTATCATTATGAGCCCCTGAGAAAAACAGCCCCGAAAGCATAAAAACAAGCAGCTCTGGTGTAATGTCACAGTTGATGTTTTTTACAATTACAAACTCCTTGTTAATCATGTTGAATGAAATGACTGTATAATCATACACACACTATTATGTTTGTCTCCACAACAGTGATTCTCACACTTGATCCAATTGTGTGGCATAAATGAGTTTTCAGGTAATGTGCCGATAACTACAATGAAGTTACGGCGTTGTCTGTGGAGATGATCAACTGCACCTGTGATCATTTATGCACATTTGAGATCCATGTAGGCAAAGAGTGATTAGGAGGGATTTAGGAGCTATGCAAATGATTATAGCAGTATTTCTATATCATAAGGCCCAAAGGTGCACTGTTAGTAACTGTAGAATTGACTACTGTTTAGTAATTGTCAACACAACTTATGAAGATCACCATGTTTACCTTTTATTGTCTTGATTTGCTATATTCACAGAAAACAATGTATCAAAATGTTTACCGGTAATTAGTTTCAGTTTCATTTTTGATGCTCTGAGTCACCCCTCCCCCATGCTAAGTCACTCCCCCTTCAGAGTGCTATAACAACACAATCAGTGCGCATTTCACTAATTAAACTACTGCACATCACATCGGGTTTGTAAAGTTGTAGTGTAGCGTTTTGCATCCTGTTCTTGTATATATGAAAAATGGCCATGTGGGAACATTGGTTGGACTCCAAACCGCAAAGAGGATTTGAATATGTGCAAGATTACTTTTAACATGTTGATTTTATATGACTCCAGTAGTATGTAATGCACTTTCTTTTTTTGGTCAATTTCTGACGTCTTCCCTTGTGAATTGTCCGCACCAAGAATAGAATGGTCTTTGAAGTAGGTGAATAATTACAAATCCACATGGGAGAATCATATTAAGATTAATCACAGTTAATTATGTGAGCCATGTTTCTCTTTTTAGTGCGAGCTTGTCTTAAATTGAAATGAAGTCAGATTTCCATTTAAAATCAAACGTTTATTACAGTGACAGTAATTACATTCTGAAGCCAGTGGCAAAGAAATATAGACGTCAAAGGACCATGGAGACGTGTACGAAGACATCCCAGTGCAGTTGTTACACGCAACGTAACAGAATCCATCTTTTGGCTGTGTTTCTAAAGATTGAGGCTGGCCGTGGATAAGTAGCTCAGTTTTTTGTTTTTTTTTTTTGTTTTTTTCCCTGTAAGAAGCTTAGAAGTGCTATGAGCAAAAGTATTAGCCAGCTTAGCAAGGTAAGTCCTGCACACCAAATTTGGCTACATGTTTCTGTGCATACACCAAGTGGCCACTTTATTAGGTACGGCTTCATTGAGTTAGTTTTACAGTAACATGGATGAAAGCGCAGGTCAACAACGTGATGCATTACACTGCAAAAGAATATTAAAGAAGACCTATTGTGCCTGTGTCTGCTATATAGCTATAATCTATGACACCTGTGGATTATTATGTTATAATCTGCACATTTTAAATCGCAATATTCATATAAAATTATTAATTAAAGTAACAAGTCCGCTCACTTCTGCAGTAGAAAACTGCGGTGCCCAATGGGAGTTCCAGATCACGCTAGCGAGCAGCTGATTTTTTTTCATTTGGACCAAAATGACTATGCAGCGCTACAGAATTCTGCACATATAAGTAAGTAAAGTAAAGTAAAATTGGAGAACGAGGTAAGTAAAGAGCAGTGGGCATATGCCTGTAGCAGTGAAAAAGGGCATTGATCTGCAATATGGCATCTTGAAAAGTGAATAAAGATTGCTCAAACATGCATGAATCACTCCAAATACAACTTCAGGGGAGTAAATGATTGGGGGAAACATCTTAAAAACTCTGAAAACTTGATTTTGCAGAATAGGTCTGCTTTAATATGGGTTTGAGTAGTACTAACTTTTGAACAAGTACCACCTTAAAACCAATTTGGCTTCTCAAGTATCACGGGATCCAAACTATGGATATAACAGGACTTTGCCTTCTACATTAGGGTTAAAACAGATGTATAATATTACTATTTTACCAGATCTATAATATTACTAAAGTCCCAACCAAGACCTTACCCAAATTAGGATAGAAGTGTGCAAAAATCAGACTCTAAATTAAGCAAACACTAGAACTGAAGAGGTGTCTGCGTTAGTCAAATTGCCATACCCCATTGGGAAATAATTTGGCTTGAAATAAAATGTAATGTATTGAAGTCGGAAAAAATTTGAAACAAGGAAAATGTTTAATTCTGTGTGTGAAAATATTACATTTCAGCACTCATCCAAGTAGCTTCTTCACACAGCTCTGGTGAGGGACTGAGAGTTGACTATACACTGAAACTATCACACCCTAGTTGTTTACAGAAAGGAGTTCCTGGATGACAGAGGAATTACACAAGATTACACATCTTGCTAAAAGCTATGGCAAAGTTACCCTTAAACTGACATGGAAGCTGGAAGATACTGCACTCCTAATTGTAAACAACTGGGTGTCAGTAGTTAACTTCTCCCTTCAGAGAGATGTGTAAGGTAGTGTCTTAGCAGAACCCTGTCAGAACTGAAGAAGCTACTTGGATGAGTGGTAAAACATATTCACTCTGTGTCTAGCTGACAAAATTCAACCTTTTTATGAACCTGTACAAATGAGGGATTACACAGATGTCTTGAAAAAAAGAAAAAAAAAACTAGGTCCATCAATCTTAATAGTCGACACTATTGAAATTAAGACAGATATGCTGCATTAAGGAGATATTCATTTTTTGCGGGGTAGAGTTTAAAAACAGTAATTTAGAGGAAATGACAGAGGGCAGAGGTGGAGATGTAGAGGTTCCACTGGAGAGTGACTATGATGGATAGGGTTAAGTATGAGTGCATCACAGGGCAGCTCATGTGAGATACTTTGGAGATAAAGTCAGTGAGGCCAAACTGAAACGTACTGTGCAGGAATATAGAGAGGATTCTGAGATTAGAACTGTCAGGCTGCATGTTAAGATGATGATTAAATATATGGATGTAGGTATAATGAAATTATATAATGTTAGTTGGTTTGAAACATGGTGGAAGATGATTCAGATGTAGCACTTTGTTCCAATAATAAAGTTGTATTTTTAGCCGCTTTAAAAGTGCTATATGTGCTTGTCGTGCTTCTATGGCTTTATTGTATGGACGTTTCACAGTACGGCATTTAACTTATGGTAAATGGTAAATGGTCACGGTCACATTTTTATATAGAGTTTTTACACCTTCAAGGCACTCAAGGCACTTTACATCAAGGAACCACTCACCCATTCACACACACATTCATGCACCAGTGTACACAGACACTGGAGGCAAAGTGGGTTAAATGTCTTGCCCAAGGACACAACAACAGTATTCATCTGTGGGAGCTGGACCGCTCTATCCATGATGTTTTATGTCGAGAACGGGATTTGAACTGCCAACCTTTGGATCAGTGGACAAACACTCTACCAACTGAGGGCAGATCTGTCACAATAAGAACAAGTGTTTTTCTAGGCATTTTTAAGCAATAAAAACACACCAGCCACGCATCTCCATGGAGACATATCGCAGACTCTCTATCAGGAAAGTTACATAGTGTACCTTTAAATGGATATCTTAGGACCCCCATTACATGTAAATGCTCCTATATTATTTTAAGCATGCTGTCGAAATTACAACTGATCTGTCATCCCCTCTTCCCTCTGCAAATGCTTGGATGATTATTATAGGAATAAGATTGACAATGAATCAACCTGCGGGTCACTTGAAGCACCATCTCCAAACCGAGCCATTATGACAGCCGACGATGGGATTGAATCACACTACTCATTATAAGGCAATAAGTCAGTGCCCCCTGCCTAACCCTGTGTGAGGAGAGATGGGTATGAAGGCTTAGAATAGCAGAAGGTTATGTGGCCTTGTAGCCCCTGTTGCCTTTTAAAGACATCCAGATTTTCCGCATCATTACCTTTGTGCGATGAGCTCCGGCGTCTAACTCTCAGAAGGGGGTGTTGTTTTTGTCAGTAAATCAGCATGGATGGTGAATGCGCAGGTAACCGTTGGCAAGTCCCATCCCAAGGTTTGGCTTTCAGATCACACACAATAGTATTTACCATGCTGGCAAACCTATCTGCAGCACTCAAGAGGCTTAGTGTTTCACCTCTAAACATTACACTATGCAATGACTGTTACAGCGGCTGTGTTTACTAGGCCTGTCTCGATAATTACTATATTGACTTATTGTTCAATAGATGAAAGCTGGAACAATATATTTTGGGCGTTAATATTTATTGTGGGTACTTTTTCTTGGCAAATGTGGGGAGATTTTTGTTATTTTAGTATAGTTTTTATAGTTTTAATATTTTAGTGTAGAGCGTTGAATAAGTTACTCTTTTGGCTGATTACTGCTTCATTCTGCTGTTTATTTTTTGCAGCTCAGGCCTTTTAATGATACTGTCTATTCAAAAAGGGTTTGCTTTATTTTAAACTTAATCAATGGCATAAAGTAGTTTCAAAATGATCATTTATCACAATATTTCTCTGTAAATATATATTGTGCTCCAAAATATGTTATTGTGACAGGTCTAGTGTTAGTGTCCAGTCATGTACACAGTTATATCCATAGACTGTATATATAAATGGACATAGCTAACCTGCTAGCCACCGTGTTCCAAATAGGAAGTGATCATGAGCGCGCTTCCGGTTCCATTGACTCTGGCTCCAATTCACTTTACATGAGAAAACTGTCGCCCCTCTCTCCGTAAATGCTGCCGTCAGCCTGGTCACTTTGGTCTTAAAATGTTCATATTAACCCGCTCTACATGATCCTGGTGTTTTTATTTTGCTATTGTGTTTGTAAATCAAGATATGAACATAAATAACAGACAAATCAGCTGCCTTCTTTCCCCAAGGTCACTCCCGCTAGCTTTAGCAGCAGGTTTGATTGACAGCGTTGCTAAGCGCCCGCCCCCTGCTAAACCAGCGGTGTGGGCTGGAAGGGGCGTTACTTGCCACAGCTTCACTATGGATTGGCTCTTTGTTTGCTATGATACTTGCGATCGGAATTCCAAAAATTTGACTGGAGTCGAACGCTATGAGTGACGTTACACTCACTTAGTCCACTTCTTTATACAGTCTCTGGTTATATCTGATGTGAGTGTCGGATTTCTTTTTGACTGTTCACACCTGTGGAGATTTTTACTGGATATGTAAATGTGCACAGTCTTTTCTGCTATATAACATAAACTAACTCTACCGATTCAAAGGGATAAGGAGGAGTCTGTATGCATGCAGGACAGTGTTACTCTTGTCACCATTAATGCAAACCACTGGTGGTCTACTGCATTTATAACACCTTCCGCTAGTGCTTGTAAATGTCCTCTTTGTAATTCTGCCATTTCATTTCCCTGTACTGATTTCCCTTGCGGTCTTCATTTAAAATTGAAACTATGCTATGTCTTTCTATTCATTTTTGGGCCAATTTGATGCATCATAAAGTAGGTCTGGGCGATATCACAAAAAATAATAATAGTCACAATTATTTTCCTCCTTTCACAGTTTTTATTTGATTATATTTTGTCTTATTCAGAAATAAATAAATGGCTTTCATAAACATAAACAAGGCAGACTTTTAATCACTGCTAAGTAATACAAAAACAGCCAAATGTTTTCCTCCAAAGTCTGAACTCTGCTCCAAACCACATGCTTTTAATCACAGATCTTGATTAAAATTATATTACTTGCATAGCCTTATCATAAAGTAGGTTAATAGCGATCTTCTGTATGAATATTGCTTGCCATAGACCTCTGGCTGTATATAAAAACAGCAGGAGATGTAGCCAAGAGAAGGGTGTCTGGGTCATTTGGTAAGACGCTTTCCCATCCCATTTTCATTTAGCACAGAGTTTAATGAGCAGCTTATGTTTAAACAGGCGCTGTGTCCCCATCAGGGCAGAAAGTGCGCATTTAGTGTTGCTTTGGCTCATACAAAATCATCTCTAAATGATTATTATGCATGTCACACCTGCTTAACATGCCAGACGCAACTGGTTAAAGTGTGTACGGCGGTTAGACTACACAAGTCCCTAAAACACCATCATCATAATTAAGAAACATTTTACATAGTCCTCCCCAGTTTGATCATTTTGAAATGTATATTTTTCCTTCCTGGTTGGACACGGCTGCAGATATGGCATAAGTAGGGGTAATACCGTAACTGTTACCTAGCAACCTGCTGTAAACAGGGACTGAAGCTCATATAATTTACACATTATTTGACAACAAAAAATAACTGACAACACCTTTACTTTGATAAATCATGTTTCAAAGCTCAGAAAAATGTGCTCCTCATTCGTAAGTTGTCCTTGACTTTTGTGTTGATGACATATAGAGGGATTCCTTTGTAGAACTCACTACTTCTTTTTTGTAAAACTTTTGTTTCCACACGCTGCCTCTTAACTGATGTAAAACTATAATAAATAGTTACCACAGGTACTGTTCCAACAAACCAAGTCATAATTTCAAAAACATGAAGACATGAAATACTTGATTCTCATGGCAGAGATATTGGGTATGTGATTCTATGGTAACAAACCAAGCTTACATTCTGTGTGTTTGGTTTGTCATGCTTTTCACTCAGACGTGTGCTCTGTAACCTGCCAGTATACATGTATTTAAAGAAGGAGTGACGCAGTTGTTTCACAGATTGTCAGAGTGATTCTTTCAGCTTGAACCGTGTCTTAATTTGGACCATAGCCATGTAATCAGATGAGATCAGACGTAAGCGTCGCACACAGGTACAACATTATTTGTGTCTGATGACTTTAATATACTTTGACAGCCGTTTTGTCTGGCAAACGTCTTTAATACTCGGATAAATCCCTTATGTTAAACGGTGCCCCTCTTAAAACGCTCCATACTAATCTCCTGTATTGAGCCTGGTATAATACGGTGAGCGATCCCGAGAATGTCAGTCATTAGCTGAATATTTGGTGCTATAAACATGAATGCATCACACATCAGTGGCTCTGAAGCACTCTCAGAATAGCAGCAGCAGACTGTGGTGATGCAGGGCCATAGCTGTAGGCAGCTCCGATACATGATCACATTTCTCTGATTTCCTGCATCCTCCTGGTGCTGCAAACAGGAGGCAGAGTGAGCGCGGCTGAGCCTTTATCTCTCTATCACTGCAGTATATTCGGGTATTCAGTAGGGCTGTGAGATTAATTGTAATTGAATTGAAATCACAACTTGAATGTATACATTTAGCAAATCGTAAATGCTGCAATTGTTTGAAGTACCATAACAACATAATATCCCATTTTATTCCTGCTAACCCTGTTTATATACAAGCATGTTATGAAATACTCGTGATTCTTGTAATAGTTTGTTTAGTCATAGTCCTATTTCAATCAAGTTTTCTGGACGCGTTTAAAATGTGAACTTTGAACAGAATCCTATTATTGAAACAAATCACAAATCTAATCCCAATGCTTTTCAGAAAAATCACAGTTAGATTGTTTTCCCAGATCATTCCTCTCTAGGATTCAAAATAAGAGTCGTGCCACTGCCTCATCCTGGTCACACTGTATCCATTATTAATCACACGCTTCTCAAGGACAATGTCCGTGAAAATTAGTATGCACAAAGTGTGAAGATCACTTACCAGCAGCGACTTCAAAATTAAGATGGAAAAAAATAATTGTGGCCTTTGCCTTTGTCGTTTCACCCTGATCCACTAGAGAGAATGGCTCAGAATTTGATAGTTTAATGAAAAGGGAAATGTTGCATTAAGACGACAGTGAACATTTGGTTTGACTCAGTGATTGTGGCACTTGAGATATACATAGAACTGACACAATGGTTGATTAACCAAGCAAAATGCCTCAAGAGCTTTTTCAGAGCCATCAGCCATATCCTATAATCGTCAGCAGATGGACTGTTGGCTGTGATGTTTAAGTAAAATGTGTTTAAGTCCTGTGTGGATAGTGTAACTACTGCCTCCAGGCCACAATCCAGTTTAGTTGAATGGTTTCCAGTATTTCAAGATGTTAATAAGAGAGTTTGGCTAGTCGTTTATCCATGACGTTTAAAGAGAAGCGTTTATCAGTGAAATAAAAAACCTTCTCAAGTTTAAGGTTTGTAAATCACAAGTCAACAATAATGCCTTTTCAAAATGTGTAATGTTATTAGTTTAGAAGTTACTATTGCATGTACAAACTAAAGGCCCCTTTCATGTCGTTAACCACTGTTGAAATCCAATGCACTCAGTGTGCACTTTAGCTTGACATTCAGCTAATGAAGCACCACACTTTAATGTATTCATCCCCTACTGTTTCTAAGAACAGGTTGGATCTTAGATGATACAAAGAGTGGTCCACTGCTCCTTCCATAGCAGCAGGACATGGGCCATTCAGTGACCGGGAGCCACCCAGGGATTTGGCCAGTTTCTACAAGTGACAAGAACAAGTGCTGCTAATGTCTGGAGCATCAGTTTGTGTGTGTGTAGATTTAAGGGATAACTGTTTATGGGGTCTGGAGAGCAGAAGGAGTCCACCGACAGCTGACTCTTCAGCCATGAACACTGCTCCTGGCCCTGCACTGGTCTACAGGCTTTAGATGTGTCTATCCAGAGGGGAAATCTCACTCCCACTCACACTCTCTCTCTTTGAAGGCTGCACAATATATCGCAACTGAATCGAAATTGCAGTTGGTAGAGTTATCAAATCACAAAGGCTGCAGTGATGATGTTATCAGCAAGAACAAAATGTCGACTTTTTATTGTAAAAATGTCAGTCAAACATGTTCTGAAATTCATAGGATTCTTGTATTAGTTTCTTTCTCAAATTTGACTGCCCCTGGAGTTGTTTATAAAGTGCACTCTGAACAGAATCCTTCTTTTTAAACAGGCTATATTGCAAATCTGATCACTACTGCAGTACTCTGAAAAATGCTATTAGTTATTTTTTCCCAAATTGTGCAGCTTTACTCTCTTTATTGCTCTCCCTCCCCCTCTCTCTCTGGCAATCACGCGCTTTATGAAGAAAATTAAAGATAATGTCATTTGTGCTGGCTAACAACAGACCGGCACCATCTGTTAGCAGCACTGAGTGTCATAAAGTGTGCTCAGTATAGACAGAACTCCCTGGTCCCATCTTACTTAGACTAACAGTCAACTTCTCAGAGCGATGCCTTTGAACTTGAGATTCATCATTGATTTTCTTTAGGTGACTGTAATGGGTTGGGGCTGTAGCCTTACCCCGCCCTCCCCTCTTCCCCCCCCCTCCCCTCCTCTCTCTGCGCTCTCATTAAGGCTGGCTGTGAGCGGGCGTGTTCTATCCAGAGGAATCTTTTGCCTCCCCCCATGTGGCGTCTCCTCGCTCTGACACATTTCCCTAGCGTTGTCCCCGGTGACGCTGGCTCACGTCCTTATTGTTTCTCACCTTCATCAGTCTTACCACAAACACAGTGAATGCGTGTGATGTGTCACTAGCACCGGAGCAGGCACCCTACTGCTAAATCGCTCTCCCTATGGTGAGTTGTACACTATACGGCCAGTGTCCCTAGAGACCTGTAGTATAGTTAGTCTCAAGTGCAAGACTCTTAACCTGGCCACTTAATCAGCCATGCTAATTGTGTCTGCTGTGAGTCCATATGCTGAGGTACAGGGGCCAGGGAGGGAAGGAGTGGCTCTCATTGACGCCAACTCATAACAGCTCTGTGTAATTACGCTGTGTCATATTTGTATTCAGGTGTTCTGAGAAGTATAGCTGATATTTCTTTTATTCATATTGTTTCGACAATAGAGTGAGTCACATTTTTTTTTTAAAGAATCAGTTTGTGTATTTCCATATTTGCAAGGCTTTTGGCTGCTTTTCCATTTCTTTCATAGGTTGCCATGGGATACCATTCTTGTGCAGTGATTCATTCTAAGCAACAGTTTGTTTCTATGTCTTATTCAGGCTTGGCACCGGCGCTATATCTATGTTTACATGCACGCCATAAATGTAATCATTATCTCATTTCTGGAGTTATCCAATTATTGAAATGTAATATAATAGTTACTTCTGATGTGAGTAATCTGATTTTGGTGTGAACAAAGAAATATATGTAACAGTGGGCAAATTAATGGGGCAAAGGCAAATATGAAAGTGAAAAAGTAATCCAAATCCATTGATAAACTGAAAAATGTCACCCCGTGTTTTTGACGATCTGATTTCTTTAGTGCATCTAAATATAATCGACACTGGTTAGAATTGGTTTAGAATTAACTTTGATTAGAAGTATCCTACCTTGTTCACTCTATTCTATTTGAGCCTACACAGCAAATTCTCATTCTTATTCCTTTTAACTATCTGATGGAGTCATCCAATTACTATTAATCATTTCTGGGGCCTGCCATTGCAGACGTTATATCAACCCAAATTTAATCTTCTTCTCTGTTTCACTGGAGAATTTTTGACTGAATCAAGTCTTTAAATGCAAATCTGATGTGTGCGTGATCTGTATGTATGGGGATATGGGGTTTTGACATGTGATTACATCTTCATAACTCTCTAATACACAGGCTAGATTGAAGCGGCTGCCTATGCAAATGTGCAGTGCTGCATCAACAATGAGGAGCAGCGTGCTGCAGATGCACAGTAATGTACAGGCTTTATGTTGTTCTCAGCACTTCTTGTTCGCTCGAATGTACCATTCACACAGGCCGCCCCCTCTCGCTGCTGTAAGCCACGCTCATGTTTTCATTTCCTCAGTTGACATACCATACAGGCAGATCTCCTCTGGCGTTTGGGTGGCAGCTTGCATTTTTTTGGATGGCTTGTGACAAATGATTCAGTGTGTAAGTATACCTGTCGCATAGACCCCTCCCCTCTCCTAACCTTAGAGTACTTTTTTAGATGTGAGTGCTCATGCCTCCTGCACTCTGCCTCTTATGGGGCTCACACAAACCACTTTGGAAGACTGCACTTGTCTGCAGCCATATAGCGCTCTCACTTAATACAAGATTTCCAGCATTGTAATATGATGCTAGGAGCAGAGAGCTGCATTGGCTGCTGCTGAGCAGAGCATGCAGATGGATGTTCCAGTTGTTGTTCCAGACCATCTCAGTGAAGATGCAGTGACCGTGTTATGATGTCTTTAGCCTGCTCTGCTGAGGACAAAAATATTCTTATGTCTGTTCCTAAAATGTCTCATTCTCCAGGGCACTGAATTCTTATAATGGCTCTTTGCATTGTTCATTGATCAACTGCAAAAACTACATTTATTTCACAGAAAAATAAGAGAATGCAGGCCTATAGTTAGCCATTGTCACTGTGGTTACAAAGCCTCGCTCTACAAAGACATAATACAATAATTAGTATAATTTGACACTGTGCTTGCTTGGTCATTAGCTTGTTGTTACCTCTTTTGTCAACACTTCGGGACGCCTGATTGGTTGTTACAAAGGGCTAATAGATGAGGGCACCATTTAGGATTAAAAAGGGTGGAAGGTCACTCTCATATGGACCAGTGTGCATGTGCTCTGTTCAGATGGAGAAAAAAGCCATTAAGAAGGTGGCCAGTCAAAGGTTATGGAGGCCCACTTGATCACAGTTTAACTCTCCACACTGTCTGAGGGCATTTCTGAGAACCTCTTCTCTGCCTGCAAGACAAAGAAGAGGAATTTATTGCGAAAAGATCAGTGTCATCAAATATAAGTCCAGTTTTCCATTATTGATCCAACACAAACAGTGACATATTGTACAGTTATTTATTTGGCATGCAAATGTTTTACTTGATGGGGAAAAACTCGAATAAGCTTACAGCAGATAACAATATATAGTCAACAGGACATCGCTATGGCAATTATGCAGTTTAATTCAGAACTACTAATGCCTATGTATACCTACTAGTAATGCATTTCAGTTTTTAAATTGAAATTGGAAAAGTCCTCAGGTGTATGCCTTTATGTACCTTCAAGGTCACTGTACTATTCCCTGCAATTCCCAAGGTAAAGCAGAAATATTACATTTAAAGATCGATACACTATGTGGTGTAAGTGATTCACCATTGTTTTATTTTATTCTCAGATACTGTAGGCCTCTCTTTTGTATTATATGTGTTCTTCTATCCCATACATTATAGGACAGCTATGACCCAGAGTATAGGGAGAATCACATACGTTTGTAAAGCCTCTGCAACATCTGTATCCCTGTGAATAAATGTGTTACAAGCCTCAGAACATAATATACAGTTAAAGGAGGAAACTAGATAACGTTATTTTAGCTTTGTTGGTGAAATAGCAGCATTTGTATCAGGATTTCTCATTAGAAAAGCTCTTGTGGTGGCTCGTTTGTCTTGTCTTACTAAGATTTAGTTTTATTCCGCTGTATTTATCTGCTGTCCACTAAAGTTTGTGCAGACAGCCAGCCCATTTGTGTAAAAGCAAACTGCATAGATTAAAACTACTGCCGGCGAATCATTGCTCCACTCCTGAGGATAGCCTTGATGTTGAGTTGTATATATATTGCAATATGAGTTTTATTATTTTTCCATTTTGTTTTTCAACGCAATGAACAGTTTCTTGAGAACAGAAAGACGCTGCTCTACATATCAGTCATAAACCTACACAATAGCAATTTGTAATGTTAATTTTGTACACTGTGGGAAACTGTGGGTCTGTTCAAATACATATTAATGACCCATAAGCTTTATCATGTTCACTAAAGTAAAGGCTGGCTCGAGGAGGCTGCCTCCAACTTATTTGGATCTTATAATGACATCCCAGTGGACATGGGAGAACAAGGATGGAAGCAATGGCTGGGCATTATAGAGCTTATAGAAATGCCGTATATTGTAAGAAGTTCACATTTGTGAACTTTGCTAAATGAGTTTATGAAAAGAATGTACAAAAAATGACTGAAGAGTAGCCATTATTTCATGGGTGATGGCAGTGGTTACACCTTAGTGCCAAGAAGTTTTGTAGATTGCTCTGTATACATTCACCTATTTTAATATATCCTAACTTGAACATGAACCAACTCTGACGGCAGGATTCATACGGTAGGGACATGTTGTTTATGTTTAAATGAGCATGGTGGTTGTATGTCTGTGGGGGAGGCCTGTAGCTGTGTCAAACCTGTCAACGTTTTGTGTTTGCTCCTGCAGCTAAAAGAACAGCCAAGGTCCTCATGGCACTAACATGGTAAACATGAGAAATTATCTGGAGAGAGTGGGAAAGCTGGCATGGACATTTGTGAATTGGAAAAGAAATTATAAAACGATAACTATTTGGTGAGGAATAGGCGTGATACTGCTTTTAATGGAATTTTAGCACAAATCAATAGTAGTTTCATTAGTATTACAATCAAACTACATAGAACTTTTTCAGTATCAATACTTCAAATGAGTATTCTTTCAGTACTGATTACATCTGGATATTGATTTAAAATAACTTGTTTTATGTTGACCTCATATAATCCACTTTCCTGGGATCCAATACTTTGCAAAGATGTGAGTCTGGTCATGATTGGATTAGCCAATCAAGGACATGAATGATCTGTTCGTATCAAAACAAATATGGCTGCTTACAAGGAAAAAACAAAGGAAAAAATATCACAGGGGAAAAACATTATGGATATCTGCAGAATCACGAGCGAAGCATTAAACTCTGTTAATCTGAGGTCAGAGAAATTGTGGTTTGTAAATGACAATGACCAATGACCTCCTTCATTTCACATGCATCACTGAAAAAAATTAATCTGATTGCCCAAACATGTTTTGTCTTTGGCTTGAGACGTGACGGAGGGCATAGGGACCAGACCGATCTCCCTCTGTATAAAACATACAGTGAAATATCATTATGGATTAGCCAGACAAACAATCCACAGAACATCTCCCATAAGGTCTGAGCACAATAGGGCTTGATATATTTCTTGTGGATCCTGTCGACTCTGTTTTAGCTTCAGCTGGTCTTTCTGCAGCTCTCCATTTTGTTGTCATTGTTCGTTCCCTTTCCCTAAAGTGCTCCAGTCTTGTCACTTGTCTGCAGCTTTCACATCTCTACACTTTTTTTCTCTTCCTATCTCCTTGAAAAGTACATCTTTCGTCTTTGTATTGCCAATTTAAATAGTCACTCTTTTCTCAGTGTTATGGCCCATATGCATTGCTCACTGATTTTTTGACAAGGAAGTGAGCCTATCTTCACCCACTCCATGTTTTTCTGGGTCAAGTGCAAAGTGAAATACAGTAGGACTAGTCGGGATGTACCAGCTCTGGTTTCTATGGTAACTGCAGGGCTGTATTCAGCGCAGTTGTTTCAGAGCGGGCCGGCTCC
>KN483769.1:9989-66571 GCA_000787095.1 Periophthalmodon schlosseri | reverse complement strand
CGCTCATTTGAAAACAGGGAGATTCACCGGTTACCAGACTCACATCTTTGTAAAGTATTGAAAAAGTGTGTATTCTGGATCCCAGGCAAGGTGTACTAATGGAGTCAGACTTGAACTTTAACAGCCACATCAAATCAATAATATCTGCAGCTTTTTATCATCTAAAAATGTTGTAAAAATTAAAGATATACTGTCTATACCAGACTTGGAGAGACTTATCCATGTGTTTGTCTCCAGTGGGTTAGACTACTGTAACTGCATGCTCACATGCTGCTGCTTGGGTCCTAACTAGAACCAGGAAGTACAAGCACATCAATCCTGTGCTCAGGTCTCTGCTCTGGCTTCCTGTGGCTCAGAGAATAGACTTTAAAGCACCTCTGCTTGTGTACAACTCTCTCTGTGGCCTAGCACCAAAGTACATCGTCGACATGTTAGTGCCATATGAACCATCTCTCACTCCGAGGATCTCAGGAGCCAGCCTCCTGCTGGTTCCCAGAGTCAGACTAAACACGGGGAATCAGCGTTTCAGTTTTATGCAGCTGAAACCTGGAACATTCCTGAAGATGTGAGACAGGCCTCTTCTTTGACAATGTTGAAATCCAGGCTCGAATGGTTCTGTTTAGTTGTGCATATGACTGAAACATTTTTATTCTGCACTCTTCTCTTCTAATGTTAATTTTATGATGATTATTAATGTTTTGATTTGTTTGTATTGTGATTTTATATCTTTGAATTACTTTGTGTACAAATTGTGCTATAAAAATAAACTTGCCTTGCCTTATTGGTAAATTAGTGGATCAATGTAAATTAGAAAAAAACAAAAAAAGGTGACCATGGTGCCAAGTCATTTTGGCAGCACTCGACATTTGCTCTGTGCTTTTAATGCTTTTAACATTTTTTTCACTGTAAAATGCATAAGGGATCAGATGTATACACTCTGTAGAGCAAGCGCTAAGGAGAAAGCTAAATGTTGAGAGAAGGTACAAGCCGTTTATTCCTTCTGTGGTGATGGGGAATGTAAACTCACCTGCCAGCGCTAGTGAAGAGGAGAGCAGCCTACTGTGTTTCACTGAGACATGGTTTACGGCTAATATTCTAAATGCTAACATGAACATTACCGGCTTCAGCACTATCAGAGTGGACAAAAACACAAAGATGGCTGGGAAGCGCAAAGGTGTGTCAAGGTGTGGCTTGACAACTGATGGTCCAGCCCTGGACATTTCACTGTTAAGATAATTTCCTGCAGCAGGGACATTAAACTGCTAGTAAGATAAGGTACTAGATAAGCTTTATTTATTTGTTATGCTTTTTTTATCAGTACATTCCCATGATGTATTGTGCCACCACCTAACTGTTTGTTTCTCTTTGACTGCTAATATAAAGAAGCTAGCAGAACCTTTCACAGTGCTTTCTCCGTGCTCTATTTGATTCAGTCGTGGTCAAAACTGAGACGGACAACACTGCAGAAAAAGTTCTATGTGCTCCACACCATCCCAGCGGACAAAGCCCATGCAGGGCTCCATCAGAGCGGGGAGAGCAGGGTGGAGGCTCCAGTAAGAATAGCTGCTGCTCAACTACACAGTTCCAGATTTGGCATGAAAGAGCTTGGGTGCTAGTTCGCTTTGGGCCAGATGGTGAATTCTACGTTGATTGATTCATTCACCTAACCTTTTTTCTGCATGCTCTTCCTCAGGCTGTGGTGGGGCCCCCAGCTGCTGATGTCCCTGCCCCCCAGCCCCCAACTGGAAGGAGAGGAGGAAAACGTCTTTATACACTTGGACTCAGATTCTGAGGAGGACTCAGACTCGGAACATAAGGATAATGATGAGGAAGAGGAGCCAGTTCCAGAACCCTCTCCCTCAACAAGGCACAACTTCAGCTTTTGCAACTCCTCCAGCTTCTCCCACTGTGCAAGGTTCAGTTGGCTTCTCTGATCTCATTTCCACTATATACAGACTGTAAAGATTTGTCCATTAATAACTAACACTAATTACAACTTGATGCCACCATGATGGGGCGAAGGGAGAATGCTAAAGAAGAGAGGCTGGGAGGATGAGGAAGAAGAACCAATTCCAGAACCTCCGCCCTCACTAAGGAGTTTCAAGAGGTCTTAAGGAACTTCTCTGATTTCTCCAAATGTGACAGATACAGTATGATTGCCTTCTCTGCTGATTTTCACTATTAAGTCTTTGAAGCAGTGTTTCTCAGACTGTAGTATGTGGGTCATTTGCAGTTTGAGAATGTTTTATTTTGACACAGATCTACTCACGTTTTTGTCTTCCTCTGGGTTAACCATTTTAGAACTGCCTTATCTATGGTTAAGTATCACATTAGCAGAGAAAAACAACAGATCCACACTTGTCTGAAGAAGGGCTTGACGCCACAATGGAGGCAAATCATTATCCTGGCAATTTCTTTCTTGGTGGAATCACGGCTATAAAGACTTTTTTTTAAATTTATGTTTACCTTGTCAGGAAGGAATACCACATTACCAAAGCGGCGACCAAAGCAAAGAGTGGTTTTTTTTTTTTAATTAAAAATTATTTTGAGTTTATTTTTTTTGTTCACTACATTTCAAACTTTTGACTGGTAGTGTAGATGCCAGCATGAAGAGACACAGGGAGGAAGACCACGAAGAAGCCCCATGTGGAGCCTAGAACCCCAAACGTAAAGAAGAGAAGGAGGGACAATGATGAAGCCGACAGAATCGCAGGAGACCAAGAGACTTTGTGCGGGCCAATCCTCCAAAAAATATTCCACTATCCAGTCCACAGGCCAAAAAAATATGGCTATGATTATGTCTGCACCCCTTTGAAACTCAAATGCACCATCAGTAAGTTTGGTCTGCACCCGGGCCTGAATAGAAAATGAGGAAATGTTTGGACCACTAGGCCTAAGTGTAAGAGCCACAGCCAGGGATGTCTACTGGCATCGTTCATCACAACTCCTGCAGACGAATATTTTTCCATCCAGCATACAGCGAGTCTGACTCTGACTCGTACTAAATGATTTCTGGATCTAATAATAATAATATTATTTTAATATAAGAAAAATAATGCCTGCAAAATGTTTTCATCACAATTTTTTACTATGGAAAACATGTGGGTCACTGAGTCAATTATGGACAGGCAAATATTCAACACCCCGCTTGTTCCTTAATTGACAACACACAAACAGTGCACATTTCAATTTCCCCAGTTTCAAAATTCATTATTCACATATCAAATAGAAAACAAACTAATTTATCCATCCTTACTTTGGCAACAGGTTTAGGAAAAAACATCGGCCACAGTTTCATTTGTAGGACGGTAAAGAAGAGTTATTTTGCCATCAGAGATTACAGATTGAATAAAATAAAATAATAATAATAATAATAATAATAATACATAACCGTTGTATAGCGCTTTTCATGACACTCCAAGACGCTTCACATAGTTCAAGAGAGACAAAACACAAATGAAAGAAACAGATAAAAAAGGAGATGCAGAGTTCAAGAGAGACAAAACACAAATGAAAGAAACAGATAAAAAAAGGAGATGCAGTTATTTGAAGGCAGTTTTGAACGGGTGAGTTTTCAGGGCTTTTTTGAAGATGGTGTGTGGATGAGTCTCTGATGTGTTTGGGCAGGGAAAATGGTATCTGATATCAATGTGCTTACAGCTTTGGCGACACACAGGGTTTTCGGATAGGGCAATATCACCCTGATTGTCTTCAAATTGTCCTTTGTAAGACAGAGCCATGTATTCAGCTGCACACGTGGATAAAGTGACTGTGGTCTGTTTCTTAGATTTTCAGAAGATAATAGGTCCGTTCTCACTATAGGCCACAAGCTTTAGATTTACATCATGCTTCTTCTAGTCCACAGTGCCTTTTAAATACCTCAACACATGTTTAGCTGCCACCCAATGTTGTTCTTTAGGTTCAGACAAGTACTGAGATTGTTTACTGACAATAAAACTGTGGTCTGGGCGAGTAGAGGTCATTACATAAATAAAACTGCCGACCACTTCACAATTCTTCTTTGTATCAGCAGGATCACTCTCTTTGCCAAATAAAATTTTCATTTCACATGGTGTTGACCTTGGTTTGCAGTAAGTAATGTTAAATCTGTCAACAATTTTTGTAATGTATCTCTTTTGATTCACTTCCCCTTTTGTCTGGGCAAAATCAATGCCAAGGGAATTAGTTTTAGTTTCCCAAAGTCTTTCATTTTCAATTTGGCCCCCAACATTCCCTTCACATCAGTGAGCATTTGACTATCACTCACTGCAATAATAAGATCGTCAGCCCAAATAATCAACATGACCTTTTCATTTCCAGCTGTTTTACTGTAAATATAATAGTCAGCAGTATTTTGTGCACAACTATTTTCATTAAGGAAATCATAAAGCATCTTATTTCAATTTCGTTGTGACTGCATCAGACCGTACAGTGCTTCATTCTGCGCCATATAAATCTCACAGTCTATAATAAACAATAACATAATTTATCTTGACATAAAGGGTAGACAATAATAGTTTGTGGGACATTTTATATAAACTTGATAATCGCCAACAAAGATAATCGCCATTATATTACCAGAATGTACAGAACAAACCTACTTCTCGCGATGATCTCTTCTAGATCACTGTTGTTTTCACTTATAACTAAATACAATACTATAACAGCTGTTTAAATATGGAACCTGTTCATAATATTAAAATTAGAATTATTTGTATCCAGAACATTTTTAAACTGTCAGCAACTTTAATAATTATCCTGATATAAAAGTTAATCACAATTATTTTGGCCATGATAATCGTGACACAATATCGTCCCATGCCTAATGGACGATATGATATAGAATATGGATAATGGAATGTATGTTTTAACGTGCATCTGATGCAGCTCTAAACTGTACTGAGCTGCAAGTTGCATCAAAACTCAGACAGAGGTCATGTCAGCGGTGGGTGAAAAGGTTTCGATTCCAGCCAATTCCAGCCACTTGACTATAGCCTTTTGCTACATATCTGGCCTTCTAGATTCAACAGGATTTTCTTTTATAACATAAAACCATCTGCCCCCCACTGCATGTTTACCTTCAGGCAAAGTAGTCAATGTAAAAGTATCATTCTCTATTAGAGAGTCCATTTCCTCTTTCATAGCTTTTGGCTCTCCTCTCTCTCATTGGATAACAAGCACTCTGGCTGCTCTCATCATCACATTTTAAGTTTGTATCACACAGCTCTACTTTTACTTCAGGTGGGATTCATTTTGACATGTCCGGTTTTGGTAGTTGGGTTTCCACTTTCTTTTTAGACTCCAAATGTTCATACAAGTACTCATCTGTCTCACAGTGTCACCTAAAAGCTCTCATTTTGGACAGGTCACCTTCTTTCCAGTTAGAACAAAATATGGCGTTTGGCCAAGACATAGCATCTATTTCTGATAATACCAGCAGTTTGTACTGCATATGTCCACAACTCCTTTAACAACTTGCTCTCAATTAGCATACATTCAACCATTTCAAATAAGGTTCTCCAAGCTCTTTCAGCTGTCCCATTCTGATGGGACGAATAAGGAGCTGAAATTTCATGTTTAATGAGATTTTTACACAGCAATGACTGAAACACATTAGATGTAAACTCTGTTTCATTGTCTAATCTTAAACATTTGATCTCACGAAAAGGTGCCACATCAGCAATGAACCTTGGTGCAGCAGTAACAGTCACTCTTAGCTTTTAGAAAATAAGTGAACACAACTCCAGAATAGTCATTTGTAAATGCTAGAACAAATCTGAACCCATCTTTTCCTGCTGGCTCTATCAGTTCAGCCAGATCTGCATGTACAAGTTCAAGTATATCTTTAGCTTTTTCATCTGAATCTCTCTGTCTGCTCTGTGGAAATTTACCTTTAATGCACACTTCACATATCAGGTTGGACTTTCCACTTTTAGTTTTAATTTTTATTCCTTCTGTAACACTTTCCAGCTTTAACAAGCCATCATAATTACAGTGACCCAACATTTCATGTCCTGTCTGAATGTCATAACACACATTACACTTACCAGCCTCATTTTCAACAGTACTCAAATAGAATAGTCTGTCATGCATATGAATGTCAAAACTCTTTAACAGAAAAGATGTCCTGAGAAAATTATGGGACATAGAGCACCTAGAATACCTTCTGGAAAACCAAGAGGTGTGCGTGATACCTGGGGACTAGGACCTTCCTAGGTCTCCTGACTTACAAGCTATTGAAAAAAATCACAGATTTTTTATGAAAAAAAAAATCCTAAAAATCCAACAAAGCGTTAATCTTGGAAACCAACAGGTGTGCATGATACCTGGGTAATGGGACCACGATAATAACTTGGTTTGGAAATTCTAGGTCACCTGATCTTAAAGCTATTAAAAAAATACATACCTTAAAAATACATTTCATAAACATTAGATATGTTATAGTATTTTAATGTATGTGCACAATGCATTAATTTTTCAGTAATTCAGTTGTTTTACGTGTTTGTTTGTTTTTTTGTTTTTTTTTCATAATTGTGTTTGATCATTTCAAGGGATTATTTTTGGAATCAAACGGCATTCACTACAACAGTAGCGGCACTTCAGAATACAGCTCATGCTAGTCAGTTGAAGCTCCCACTGTTGTTGCGGAGGCAAATATCCAACGAAAAAACAACTTCAACGCAATTAAAACAGGTTACATCAGGGTTAGATTGCATTACTGTAAATATTTACTTTGGATCAACCGAATATTTTTAGGTTGCACTACTGGAAAAGATTAGGTTCCATTACTGTAATATTTCAACTAACACTAACATTGATATGAATTATCATTTTAATACAAGTAAACTCAAAAGTGCATCTTATGTCTGTGTAATGCCTCATACATAAGATAGCATGAATTTGCACTTTTGAGATCTGTGTAAAAGCCAAAGTTAAATCTGTCAACTGGTCAAAAAGTTGTAGGAGTGAAGATGTTTCACTGCTCATCCAAGCACTTCTAAGATGTTTCACTGCTCATCCAAGCCACTTCTTCAGTTCTGGTCAGATCACTGGTGAACACTGTCTTATATCTATCTAAAGGGAGGAGCTCACTACACTGAAACTGTAAACAGCTATTGTTTACAGTTTCAGCCATAACGAGCCTCCATTCAACCTTAATGGCCCTGGCTGGTTCTATTGTTCTTTGTCACCTTTGTTCCATTTGTTTGTTGGGTCTGAGGATGGGGTTGTATATAGGTGACAGGTGATGTCTGAGACCCCCATTCCTGTTCAAGGAAGGCGTTTCTTTCCTAACAAAAATAGCTTCTTTAACTCCCCTCTCAAACCATTTCTTTTCTCTGGCTAGGATCTGTACCTCACTATCTTCAAAAGAGTGGTTAGTGGCTTTCAGATGGATATGTACGGCGGACTGGGGTCCAGAGGAGCTCTCATGCCGGTGCTGGTACATACAAGCAGCCACTCCATAAGAGAATGTACCAACATTGGGGGGGATGGGGATACAACCAATTATGAAACCACCGTTAGAGGTACCACCCAGCTGTGCACAAAGGGAAAAAAATGCAAGTAGCGGTGGAGGTAACTGCAACAGTAGCATGAGTAGCACTGAACCACTAGCGTCTTTCACATTGTCTTTTCCCGCCATTATACCGTATGACATCATTCAAAGATGGCAAAAATAGAACCAGCACTATTACTTACGCACATGATGCGTAAGTAACAGTAGGAGAGTGGAAAAGGTCAGTTAACTTTAGAAAATGGATGCATATAATGGGTTCGACACACAGGGGGCAACAAACCCCAGCGACCACCGGCACTCGTCGCACCAGGTAAGGGGCTGATGTGTAGTTTTATACCTAAAAAAGATGTTATTTCTACTTATTTTACCTATTTCTTTATTTATCTTTATTTATACAGGGGGACCCAATGAGAGCAATTTGTCTCTTTTTATGGGTGCCCTGTTTAAAGTACAATACAAACAGAAAAAACAAAACTAAACAAATAAGTATATAAGTCCATATAAAATTTAAAACAGGTGCAGGTGTGTGTATAAAAGTTTGTTATCAAATTATTTTATTGCAACTGTGTCACCAACGTATCCAATTTTGCTTTTCCTTGAAATGTATTCCATTTTTGCGAAGTAAAACAGCTAAAAGCCCTCTTTCCCGTCTCAGTTTTGGTGCAGCTAGTCCATAGTCTTATGCAGTTGTGTCATCTGGTATTAAATGTTGAGGTATTCTGGCGGTTTTTGAAGCAGTCCCTTATAGATGAATTCCATACAGTGCTGCTCTCTTCTGACAGTGATTGCAAACCCATTTTTCCATACAGAACACAGTGGTGGGTTTCAAATCGATCACCTGTAATAAAACGAGGGGCCGAATGAAAGAGTGGATCCAACGGTTTCAAAGTAGATGTCAAAGACTGCATGTACACCACATCGCCATGGAATGGAAAGAACGGTTGCTTGCACTATTTCTTTTCTGTAATTTATTAAGATACAACATTAAGATACAACATTTGTTTCTGTTTTAGACTGTGACATAATTCCGAGATACGTTTTTTAAAGTTTACATCAAACCAAAACCCAAGATATTTATAGGTAGTGACTTTTTCACGTGCACGTTACTATTTTTTTTTTTTTTAAATCATACACTTAGTTTGTTTGCATTCAGTGACAATTTATGATTTATGAGGCAATTTTAGATTTCATTAAAATCTTGCAGTTGCAGTTTTAAAAGCACCTGATCAGCAGAAGGAGCACTTTTATACCAAAGCACATCATCTGCATATACATTTATGTGGCTTCATGGATTTATATCTGTATTGCTGAGATGACTGACACTTTTAGTATTCACTATGACTACCTCTTTAAGCCAATCGGCTCAATTTCATTTTGAGTGATCGGGTCTCTGTGCTTTTTTCCCAATTATTCAGAGTTGGGTTATATACAGTAGATTTGTAGTGCTAATATGGCTATATTTATTTCTGTAATTGGATTTTCAACTTCCCTTTGAACAAAAATTGAAAGACTTGTTGGTAAATAAATGTATTATTATAGGTAGGCCTACCTTTTTAAATCTGAGGTTCCTATGTTCTGGGGAATGTGGGGTGGTTTGGTTTTGGCAGTTCCGACTAATTTTTGACATCGCAAAGAGCATTACTGAAAAGGCGGTCCTCAAAGTGTAGGTTGAATTGTTATAAGATTGAAAGACTCTAGATTGTTGAGCTATGTCACCATCACTGGCCACTTCTCAACCATGTTCCTGAAAAAAAAAAATACAGGTGTCAGAGGAAAATTGTTTGTGTCTTTTTACCAATGCATACTTTACTAACTTTGTACGCAGACAACAGCACAAGACTGTCAAAATCTACCACGTTCACTGCAGCTAAACCTGTGGCAGCAGCCCACTGCTCATGACAGGTTGCAACAGTGGCACTGGTTGAACTCCCCTCAGTGAAGTACACCTATAATCCAATTCAGAAGCACACAGATGCTCAATTACTCAATATGCTTGAATGACAGAAGACCTCCACAAGAACCAATTGAAACTACCATGTCATGTTGTGAGCTCTGTGATGTGACAGTTCTTATGACCGTTCAGTTTTCTTTTGGGAAAATATCTTTGGCATTGGTTATAGTTTGTCTGTTATGAGAATTTGACGTTCCTTAGAAATAGATAAGAATAGAAAACTTCAGATCTTAAAGATACAGACAGTTCAAAAGTGCCAACTCCCTCCAAAATGTCATACAGAATATCTCATCCATCAATAACATGAAAATTGAATGCTGAGCGTACAGCCATTCTTCATGCCAAAAAGGGATGAAATTCAACAACATGACACAGTGACATATATGGTAAAATTGATCACATGACATCAATAAGTCAGCTGTCTGCATACCTGAAAATCCATGAGCAAGTTAGCTGGGATTGTAAAACCTGCCAGTTCTCTATGTTGACTAAGACGGGTAATACAGCCAACTATTTCATTGCCATTAGAGGTATCACCAAGTACAACGAGTACTGGGAGTACAAAGACATGATGGGGAAAAAATGGCAGCAGTGGAAGTAACTGCAGCAGTAGCATGAGCAGCACTGGACAACTAGCGCAGGAGTCTATCACATTGTCTGTTTGTATGACATCAACATCAAAATGTTGGATTACTTTAGGAAATGGATGCTTATAATCGGGTTAACAAGCGGGGGGCGGCAAACCACAGTGACCAGCGGCACTCATCACACCAGGTTTAAAATTTCAACGCTGGGGGCGATAAACTGCGGCTTCATTTGTTGCACTCTATTCAAGGGTAGATGGTGTGTCTTCAACTGATTTGATTGGCTGTGGCATTTGGGGGAGTTCTAAGGTTTTAAAAGTATTTTTTAATGTGGTTTGGGAGTGAAAAGATGCAAATATGAGGTGAAGTAGGCCTACAAGGTTTTTTGCACAAATTGACTTAATTAATAATGTTGACTTACCTTCACAATAAAAGAAAAAAGATGCCCCTGAAAGAAAGTATGGGGAAACTCTCGATGATTGGAGCTGACATTTGATTGACCTGCTCATCTCCATCAAGCTACATTCCAGTCAAAACAATACCACATCTATGAATGCAATGAGCTCCTTCATGTCACATATATCACTGAAAAGATTGCGCAATCACGTTCCTTTTATGCATACTGTTACAATGACACGTTCAGTCTAGCATCAGCTCCTGGCACAACGTTAACCATGTTGGTCCAAAACTTTACGCCTCGGAACGAATCATCCTCCAAGTTCAGCTGCGTATCCAAAACATCTCGTTACACTTTGTCTCCTGAAATTTCCCATCGGCACCACCGTTTTGCCCATACGTGCCGTCCCTCAAACTAGCCTCATTTTCCCGCTTTTTTCCTCTGCCTTTTTGGCCCGATATGTGGCTGCAGAGTCCCCATGGCCCCTCCCTATCACTCATCTCTGCAACAACACCCTCAGATCACAAGTCCACATTTCTTCTATAAGTGTTGGTGATCGAGTGTAATTTGCTTTTCGGTGCGCTGTGCTCTTTGCTGATGGCGCCTGATGAGGTCTTAGCGAGCCAAGCCTTTTATTCTCCGGAGAGCGGGTCCCAAAACAGCAGCTGGCTATGCCTCAAAGCCAATCCACACACACACGCACACACGGCTGCTCTGTCTCTCCTCTGTCTGTCACATAAAACTAGCTAGCGCGCTCAATGGCTAAATATAACCAGCTTTGCTTGTCAGTGTCAATATGGTAGAGGGGCTAAAAATGCGCTATGGGTACTTTATTGTGAGACGTGTCCTCTGCATTTGACCCATTCTTTAGTGACACCGGGACAGCCTGTCATTAGCAGTGCAGTGCTCTCGACCCATCTCCAGATCATGACCTTGCTAGAGGATTTTGGCTATTGTGCAGGTTTTAGGTTTATGTAGAACAGTGGTGTATTCCTTCATGTCGTTTCACTACGGTTCAAATATTTGCTGTTTTTAGAATCAATTTAATCCACATTTTGGCCTCCTCTGGGTTAGTCCTTGTTTATGGTCCTATTTCAAGCACGGTTTAGCCCTAGTTTGGACCCTGAATACTCCGTTACAGACCCGGTTTAGAACCCATGGTATTCTGAAAGCTTTTCTTAGGTGGTACTTAATGTAAAAAGTTTGAGAACGACTGATCTAGAGGATACCCACCCAAACAAAAGTCATCTTGGTTGCACCACTTGTTGCATTTTTTTTGTGTTTGCTATGATTAGAAGACCTAAACTTTAGTCCTGGTTCTAATTTAGACATGATTTGACTATTAATAATAACAAAGCATTTGACACTCTTTGTTAGACACTCAAAGATGCTTTACAGTCCCTTATTCATTCAGTCCACACTGAAGCAGGGTTGTCTCTCCACAGATCTGACTTCTAATTTGGCCTGGTGGTGTCACTTGTTTGTCACCACGCACTTGACATTTTCGCCATTTCAATACAGTTTTTATTGGTCCCTCGGCACAGGCCTAACAAAAATTGTACCGTAATGGTGAAAATCACAAGAAATCAAGTAGTACTGAACGCGCCAGTGACCAGTATTGAAACCCTGAGAAAATATATTGAAAGCTGACTTGGTAGTGCCTCCTCAAAAATCTATTTTCATGGGGCCAATGGGAGCCCAGCTCAAAAAAAAAAAAAATCAATGTAGAAAGATGAAACTTGGCAAGAAAAATAAAACATGTCAGGACATACAAAAATTTATTTTATGGCCCTGCCCTAAAACCTACAGGAAGTCGGCCATATTGGATCAAACCTGAGACAAAAGCACACACCATCATACTTTTGTTTCTCCTCCAATCAATTATCAATGATATTTTGGATATAACTTGGGTGTGGTCATGCTGAATTTTCAACAAAAATGCAATTTTTAGAAAAGTTTTTGAAAATTCTAGCTTTCACAAAAATGTTTTCAATTAGAAAAGTGCAATATAGGATGCATGCAGATTTATGATCTGAATGCAATGATATGCCAATCAAGCTGCTATCTAAGAAAATGGCTCTTTAGTGCTTTTATTTAAAAACATTCACAAAAGAAAATCTGTTTCTCGTGAAGATGTGAAAAGAGGCCTTATTTGTGATGGGGCACAATGTGACAAAGTGGCTGAATAAAAGCCATTTTTGACCCCCTGAATATTTAATGTCATTGTTAGAAAGTTTCTCATTGGAATGAGTGGAGTAGTATAGTATATACGGAGCTGGGGACGAGAGGCGGGCTCGTCGTGGTGGCATGTACTCCGTGGTTGCAAGGGGTGGTGAGGGCCTTTAACGCCGCATTTGGTTTTAACTGTGTTTAATGCCATACCATGGAACATTTGGCAAAGCAACAGCATCTCCATTGAGACAAGCAGGTGGCAGACCCTCCAACTAAACATTACATAGCACACCTTTAATAATCATTACATTATTGCTTAATTTAAGCCCATTTAGTTAGTTTTAATTTAGAGCTTATCCCAGTTTACCCTTTAGCATTAGCTGCTAACAGTTTCTCCATCTGCAATGTTTCCATTAAATCTTATTGCAATCTGTCGTCGTAATAATTCTAGCGTAATTTCATCAGCACATCCACATATGGTCCTTGTTCCATATGAGAGGAACAATGCATTCATTATCGAGATTTTTTTTTTTTTTTTTCCCCCATAAAACTGAACACATTATGATAGTGTAAACAAATTATGCAGATGGAATGTGAGCGCTTCCAGGCAGTTAGTGCGCTATAGAGGATGTGACATGACTTTATTGGCAAACATAGTACAACAGGAAACCATGTATGAACAATGAATGAATGGGCAACTAATGATGCTGAAAGAAGCTGTTCATTCTATGGCCAGCATGTGGAAAAGGAAGGTGGGATTGTAAATAAGAGACAAGGGAGGCATTCTAGAGACTAACTCTTATTGGAAATTTACGGCATCGTCACTACCTAAACCCCAGCACCTGTCGCCAGTCATTAATCAGTGCTAGTGATGCCTCTGCAGCTCAGTGAGTGAATTCTGGAGGTTATTTCACATGAGGCATGGCCTATCCATATACTGAGAATAAGAAAAACTTTTATGTTTCCTGTGACCAGTGCAGGTTTTGGCACTGGCAACCCAACGACCACCTACCACTGAATTTGCAAGTCTATTCATTGTAGTGATGGGACTATTGGACTTTCATGGGATTTGAATGTTTTTGATCCATTCATTTCAAAGCCCATTTTATCTACAAACTAATCAAAGAGAGAAATGACCGAGGCATGACCAGTTTTAATCAATGACCAAGATTTGATTAAATAGTTCAAACTGAAATAGGAGGTGCATCTAACCTTCGAAACTATGCATAATCAAAGTACAATGTTGCACTATAATAATTAAAATACTACTATTATGGTGCCAAATATGTTTTTGGGCAAAATGCTCTCACTCGTGTTGCCTATTCTGCTTTTGTGGCGTTTCTTGCAGTTCCATGTAAATCAGTCTAAAAATGCATAAAATTAGAATATTTTTAAAAATGAGATCCGATTCAAACCATTCACATTAAAGAGCCGTTCAAAAGAACTAAAGTATTGGTCATGATCATTGTAGAGGCCAGGTGACCCTGTGCCACAAAGCCACTAGGTTGCAAATGTTTTTGGTGGTGTTTCAGACACGTGTTTCCTAATAATGAGCCCAATACTCAAAAAGATGCACTTCAAATGCCCGTTTTTTCCATGCATTCCTTTAACACGGTCAAAAGACTGTTCCCCTCACATATGCAACACCTGCTGCACGAATTACCTAACATGTAACAAGTGACACCTAGAGGCTGGAGGTACAGTTTGGCCGCATTTTTTTGGACTTCTTCAAAGAAAAAAAAAAAAAGTCAAGTATTATTTGTTCTTTTGAAAGACACAAATAAACATGCATTAAGTCCTCATTCAAATTTACGACTTCCATCTTTTCCTCTTGAATGCCTTTGGTCTCTTAAGGTGGAAGAGATTTTAAGCTTCAGAGTTCTTTAAGGACCAAAGGCAAGTGGGTGATGTAGCAACACAAAATCCTCTCAAACTCATGTCTAGTGAAACTCCAACAGTGACCTCACGTCTCCTCTTTATCCCCAGACAGCCTCCTATACCTTTTACCAACAGGGCTTCAGCAGCACCAGGCCCTGTACCTGTGCTCTTGACCACATCTGAGGAAGCCAGATCTTCAGAGGGATTTGGCTCACCATTAGAGAAAGAGAGGTCGTCCGGTTGTAGACATGGGGATGGAACATTGGAGGTGTGAGGTGTCACCTGCACCGGCCTCTGTATGTTGACTACAGAGTTTCAGGAGTGGTAGTCTGTGGGAAGGCTCGAACCACAACTTTATACTTAAGTAAAATGTCTGCCTTTGGAATCAGTTTTAACTTAGGCTTATTAGGAAATGTTCTATCACTCCTTTTAGAAGACTTTAATGAGGATAGTTTAGCATTAATTTCAGCCATTTTAGTTTAAATTTGTTCCTTTTTCTTTCTTATAACTGCAAGTTCATACTTTTGTTCCATTGCAGCTTTTCGAACCAGGAGTGCAGCTATATTTGCTTTAATCTCTGAACAAGCTACAGCAATGGATGATTTCAACATTTTTGAGAGCTACTTACTTGTCTCATTCAGTCATAAAATGATAAAATGCTGTCCATATTTTTAGATTTTTTTTAAAACGCTGTTCTGTCCAAATACAACAAACAGGGCACTTATTCTTGAGCCTTTCCAAAAAAAAACAGTCTTGTACTCACAATACAAGGTCATGTAATTAAAAGCAAGCATACCAAACATGACATTTCTTGATTCATCTCCACCATCAAACGATGTGAGGCTCCAACGAGGTCTCCTTGTGCCTCAACTACTGCTGCAACCATTCATGATGTAGACACAAGAGGAGCACACTAGAGCCATCTTGATTGCATCAAACAGGGGAGTATTTTGACTTTTGTAGAGGCCATATGACCCTATGCCACAAAGCCACTAGGTTGCAAATGTTTTTGGTGGTGTTTCAGACGTGTGTTTCCTAATAATGAGCTCAATACTCAAAAAGATGCACTTTAAATGCCCTTTATTTCCATGCATTCCTTTAACACAGTCAAAACACATATGCAACACCTGCTGCACTAATTACCTAATAAGACACCAAGAGGCTGGAAGTACATTTTGGCCGCTACAATCATAATTTTCAGATTTTGTATTATGTTCAAGGTCAAAAACTGATATGTCCTTCATACTTTTTACACTGCAATTGTTTGTTTGTGTTTTGCCACCTGCTGCCATATTGGTTCTAGTTGTTAATGTAAACCAATGTAACCTCCTAAAGAAACATGCAGTTTATTGGTCATTTTAAGCATTTAGTTCTTAGATTAATAACCAGATCTTCCCATTAAAGTCTGTGAAAAGCCATAGAAAAAAAAGCAATTTGATAGAACCAATATGACACCGACTGCCTCAATATCCATGCAATATATGCATTGACTGCCCTGCATGATGTTAGTTGGCATACAAAATAACACCTTGAAATAATATAATGATTTTTCTGCAAAATGACATTGAAGGATGAAGGTTTTTCTCAAATAGATTAATCGATTCAACTTCAACACTCATTCATATGGTGTGTGCTCAAACTTTTGACTGATCCTAAATCTCTTCTCTGTATTATTGCCACTTTTGGGCTACTTTCTTTGTTTACCTCTCTTTTGAAAATACCACCATCTCCTCTGGGACATCTCCTTGTTCTGAAGCTCACCGCCAAGTCCAATTCTCCAAGGAACTGCTCATTTTAGATGCTTTTGGACAAGATTCTATGTAAGATAACACGTTATCCCTACATCTTTTATTCTACACTGCAGAACTATATAATTAGAAACGATTACAATTTCAGTATGGAAGCTTACAATATGAGAATTGCCAATATCTCCTTTGTGCGAATTGCGTTTTCTAATATTAGCCTTCTTATAGCCTGCAGCATGAAAGTCAGCAATAACCACAGTTTTAAATGGTAATAGTGGCAAGGATTAGACATATATTTATTTTCCCCAGAGCATAATAAGAAAAGAAAGGGAAGAGAAAGGAGAGAAAGTTCAATCCAGGGCGTTCAACAGAGGGGGATGTTGTAGCAGAACATTGTATTACAGTAAGAGTACTGTTACCTCAAAAATAATATTATTACAGTATTCGGGGAAACCACTACCCAAATAAAAGTAATTGGAAGAGTAACAGTTTGGCCCTAATTTATGTAAATCAACAAAAATCTCATATTTTCAAAAGATAAACAACATGAAGGGGAAAAACAGTGCAAGAAACGTTCAAATCATTTAAAGATACATCATGTAACTTCCGCTTCCTGCTTTGTCTCCATGGAGATGTTATTGTTTTGGAAGGAAGGCTTCACAGTGTGGCATTAAATGTATCAATCTTGCTTTTATTTAATTGTATGTGTTTATATTGAAAAAAAAAAAAAATGCATTCTTCCAAGCAAAGCAATAGCATCTTCATGCAGGTGGTACAACCTCCACCATAAAAGTTACACAGTAGACCTTTAATATTGTCAACATCAAGCTTTCAGTTGTAGACTTGCTCTTTTATTTTTTTTTTAAAGTCATAGACCTACTGTAGCTAAAAATATTACTCAATTAGGAGCAGAAGAATTATTTATAAAAATGTATCGTATGCCAATCAGTGTAAATGTATTAAACTACTCCAAGAGGTACAATTTTATTTAAAGGGTATAAATGGAACTGGGCAATACTCACCCCTGGCTCTCAAGCAAAAGCTCAACAATTTGTAGATTTGCAGGATGTGTGCTAGATAGTACTGTCTGCTGTGATTGGCCATTTGAAAAGATGAAGTTTACTGTTATGGTTGGGAAATTTGGTCCCTTCCAACCTGACTGTCTAGCACTAACCAAAGAGCAGACATATTTGCTCAGATTGACTTTTCATATGCAGCTGGAGAATCATATAAGTTTTTTGGTACGTCTTCGCCAGACAGCAACAACCCAAAAGGAGTTCATTCGAGGTCTAACGTGAGCAAACAATGGACATAAGACGACTGCAAACATCAAGAGCAAAACTTGCCACCAAGTCCGAAATCCAATATTTGTCTCATTATTGGTGAGGTTTCCAGTGAATGCGCAGCTCTCACTGCCCCCTGAGCTCTTCTTGTAGAGTAGAGGAATGGGTTGCCGATTATGCTAGTTAGAACTTTAAGGAGAGAAATGGCACGCTCTGGGATCCAAAATACACACTTCTTTACGAAGACATGAGTCCGGTCACTGGTGGATTAGCCAATCAGGGACACGGATGGTCTACCCATAACAAAATAACCAATCAGAAAGAAGAATGAGCCTCAAGTGAGTCTCTCATTTGGTTTGCTAGTTTCAATGCTGGAATCCAGTTGGTTTAAACTTGAAATGACTTGATAGGCGGTGGATGGTGGACTTTGGAATAAACCCAAAAACATATGTTCTCACTCCTCAGTATATGACACATAATGGCATCCCAGGTTCAGCTGCGACTGCGTTAGCTGTAACATGTGCTCCAATATTGATATAACACTATTACCTTTACTACATTCATTCATTGTGCAGTATATGGGTGAATGGTAAAATACTACTTAAGAATTATAGTAGCAGTGACTGGGTCCAGCCTGTATGCGCTGATATACGAGGCACAGTAACTCAGGACCTCCAGAGGCTTTCTCCTGCTCTCCCATTCAGACTGTATTATACTGTAGTGCTGAGGGCTGCAGGGGGCCGTGTAAGAATATAATAGGCTCAAATGGATCTGAACATAGGCTATTTGCACTGCCCAGCTGTAATGTACTGCTATATATGACAACAGACATGGGAAATGAAATACTAAAACAAAGGAAGGAGTGTCATTCATTCATTCATTTATGTGTATCCTATTACAGATGACATTTCAGAAGCTAAGGACACCTTATGGGGTTATTCCAAACTGCTTTAAGTCATAGGAACTGGCAACTCAAACCAAGAAGCTTAGTCCAATGATTGGGTCATGGCCTCAGCACCAACACCAAAATTTTTAATCAACCAATATCACATTTGTCTACGAGGGGTAATTGAAGCACATTGATCAGTAAAATACAGTAATAATAGAAAAGCTCAAACAGGTAAAAGCATCAGATCCACTGTCAGGGCAGTTTGAGGTGCGTAACAACCCTCAAGACAAAAGTGTCCCTCCTCTGTGTCCTGCAGCATCACAGCAGCCTCCAGGGGGAGCCAGGTGAACTCTGGAGACTCAACAGGAAATCCCTTTTCTAAGCCTCGCTCTCACTCCATTTTTTGAGGGGGGAATTCGCTCAAAGTGTTTCCTTTATATATTTATATTATTGGCTTTTTTTATACATGGCTTTTTTTTTTAATTTCACATTCACTTATCAGTTAGACAATGGTGATGATGCAACATCTCTGTAGCCAAATCTGCTTTGTGGAAAAGTGACGGATTCACGACAACCAAACCGTGCCAACAGCATGACACTGACAACAATAACAATGGTGTCTTGCCCATGGGTACAATAAAGTGTCAGAGACAAGCTAACACTATAACAGCACCATGCCAAATGTTGCCCTCCATGTCTGGAATACTTACTTGTTTTTCTTGATAAAAGCGGACGTCCTTAGTGTGCAGAATATGCTCGCCAGTCAAAAGGATGAGAAGAGATTTGTGAGGTGAGAGCAGACGGTGCGACACACATCATGCTAGCTAGCGAAGAGACACATCAAGCTAGCGGGGTTTACACACAAGTGGTGCCAGCCGCGCCATGTGCCCGCTCCGATAAGCATTTGCACCTTGTTTTATGAGGCCATTAACACAAGGCTCCATGGGCATCGAGGGAGAGCAGGGTGAAGGCACAGGAACACAGGGTTTGTATACCTCATCACACGTCCTTTGAAACCCTAGCAAAGTCAAATGCCAGTTAGTCAGATGTGTTGTGCTGTGTTCCGGTTGGATTGTTGATAAATATAGTTATCATTGTGTGGGTTCTCACGTCCTTTGAAACCCTAGCAAAGTCAAATGCCAGTTAGTCAGATGTGTTGTGCTGTGTTCCGGTTGGCTTGTTGATAAATACAAAGTTATCAATGTGTGGGTTCGAATGCTTTGTATTTTTCATTTAATTAAAGCAATTATATGTAAGATTTTGATTCAGAATTTCATAAATATGACCTAAGTATGTCTCCAGAGGTAAATGTGTACAAATCAAATCAGTATCACTTTATTTGTCCGCGAGCGGCAATTTAAGCACATTGAGCAGTAAAATACAACAATAATAGAAAGCTCAAACAAAAGTCTCAGTGCAGCTCAACAGGTCGAGTCATCAAATCCTGTGCAGGGCAGTTTGAGGTGAATAATAGCCCTCAGGACAAAAGTGTCCCTCCTCTCTGTCCTGAAGCCCAGGGGCAGCCAGGGGAACTCTGGAGACACAACAGGAAAACCTTCCCTAAGCCTCACTCGCACTCTGCTCTGTTGTTTTGGTCAGTGATGACACAAGCCATTCTCTCTGGAACGTTCTTCTACCATATTTGGTGTAGAAAAACTCAAAAAGCATTTCAGAGCTAGAGCATAGCTAGCTCCATGCATGGCTTCCATGGATACAGGAAAAAGAAACTGCGCAAATCACACAATCCAATTGTCCTTAACTTCTGTCCTTTGAACTGTGCATGCTGTACTTCTCAGTTGGTCAAAATCCCAAAGTGTTAAGTTTATAATTTAAGATAAAAATTTAAAAAGTTTTAAAACTGCTCAGTGTGCCAGCCAGTCGGCCACAAGAGCAACCAACCACAACCATGGCAATCACGAAATCAGAAGGTTAGGAGGGTTTCTCGTAGTTTACTGATGGTAGTAAACATATCAGTTTGACAATGCCAAAGTCTTTGTGTCAGTTAATCAAGCACCACAAATCCTGCATATATTAGTGAAGCAGAGATAGGTGGAGGTGGAAGTTGGACATTGCCAGATACAAGCAACCACCATTTCTCTGTGCACCCTACAAACATCAAAATGAATATTTTATTTTGTCATGTCATTAAAATGAGTGGGATAGAACATTTATATCAGTATCAGGCTGTGTGCGAGACTATTCTAAACACATCACTCCAGGAAGAAAGAACAGGAAGAAACGCTGAGTTCTCTAACATGTTGGCGATAAAGGGATGTCCATTCAGAACAGAATTCCATCCATGTTAGTTAGCTGAGACTGTTTAATATAATTTCATTATCCAGTTACTATTGTGTAAATTAGACAAGCTTTGGCACATGTACGATATAGTTCCAATGTTACAGTTTACCTCGTTTTATGTCACATCTGCTGTCCTTGTCCAACCAGAAGGGAAAATAAAATGATAAATTTCATTGTAACTGTCAAAATAGAGAAAACTGTGCAGGATATTTAGCTAAGTCTTAAATTGTGTTAACTATGTTTTTGTAAAATGAGAAGCATAAACAGGAATACATTTTGGAAAACAGACTACTGGTTAATTTAAAGGTACATTATGTAACTTTCTGGAGGTGCCATGTCACCTGTGGGATTCCATGCAAATAGAAAGACCATACTTTGGAACATTCTCCATGGAGATAGATAAGTTTTATACCATTCTGTGAAAGATCATAGCCAAATGATCTGATTTCCGTGGAAACCCAGGCCAAATAAAAGTCAGGTTTGTGGAGATGCAAGTAAGGACGCATGATGCAAGTAAGGACGCATGATGCAAGTAAGGACGCATGTCTGTCTGTTTTTCAGTGCAATAAACACAACCGCAACTGTGGCTTTAAAGTGTATGTGATACATATTCATGTTTCACTATAACTTAAGTGTGGTGAGATAATACCGAAGTAAGTGGAAGTTTGTGAAGAACAGTCACAGAAAACAGGAAGTAGCGTTGATTTTGATGACCTATTTAAAGGAGTTTCCATCCAGAACATAATTCCATCTATGTTATGTAGCAGCAAAAAGAAGATGTTATCATGGAATAACAGCAGGTTAATAGACAAGCTTTGGCACATGTGTATAGTATGGTTCATAGGTTACAGTTTACCTCTTATGTCACATCTGCTGCTTATGTAACCAAAGTAAAATAATAAACTTAATAAACAGAAATGGTCAAATTAGGGAAAGCTATATTTTTTAGCTAAAGCTTAAACTGTGTTAACTACATTTTGGAGCAAAAAGCTAACTTTATCCCTTTAATTTCTTGGATGGTTTTTAAAGGTTTCAAGATAAAGATTTCTACATTCTTGCTGCTTTTTTGCATTTCTTTAAATATCTTCCATATTTTTCCTCCACATCCAAAGAGATTATCATGGGAGCAGTTTCTTTTACAAATGCTTCTCTCGCTCTAATTATGTCTCTATACTCACTTAAATGGGGCTAAAGTCAGCATTAGTATCTTATTAAAATGTCTCCAAATATTTGATGAATTATGGTGCAATCATATTTAAACCATGGTAACCTTTACTCAGCTTACGCGCAACGCTGCGATTGGCTGGGGAGGTAGCTGTGGGGCGCCAGTCTCTCGAGGCCAAATCCAGGATTGGAGCCAATAGTCCCCTCATAAAGGTTCCTCGTAAAGGTTAACATGAGCACGTAATGTTACAGGTGTGTAAATGTTAAAGGGTTTGGAGGAATTGCAACCATTTGCATGCAATAAAGATATAAATGTAGAAATTAGGTCTTTTAAATTGACTTTATATTAATTGACTTTTATTTTAACAGCTCCGGTGATGTAGACAAACCAACACCATTAAAACAAACAAAACTTGATTTTACTGCCCAGCAACACGTGAGCTTAAGATAGTGAGCAAGATATGTGGTGGACAACATGCTTCAGTTGGGCGTCCGTGGCTCAGTTGGTAGAGTGTTTGTCCCCTGATCTGAAGGTTGGTGGTTTGAATCCTGCTCTCGATGTAAACATCATAGGTTGAGCGTTCAGATTTACTGGCCCAGAGGTTGGCAGTGCAATTCCAGCTCCCACAGATGAATGCTGTCATTGTGTCCTTTGGCAAAACCCACCTCACCCCCAGTGTCTGCGTACACTGGTGTATGGATGTGTGTGTGTGTGTGTGTGAATGGGGGAAAGTTTCTTGATGTAAAGTGCTTTGAGTGCCTTGAAGGTGGAAAAGTGCTATCTAAAACTGTGATTATTTACCATTTACCAATAGTTGAGTCCAAGTCATTTAGAGCAGTGGTTCGCAAACTTGTTGCTCCAAGTCGAAATTACATCAAACCTGGTTTGAAATCAGCCTCACGTACAGCCAGAGGCAGGAGTTGTACATATACCAGACTTTGACAAACACTGATTTAGAGCCCAGTGAGAGCAGGGGTTTCTGCCCTGTTTCGAAAAACATTTACTAGGTACACAGAAGATGAGTACACCAAAATTAATATTCAACTAAAGACAACATTTGAACAATCAACCATAGCTGACATCTGGACTGCACAAGAATTATGTGAGTGTGATGAATAGTCGTTTCTGTTTGTACGATTGAACGTAATTCTCAAAATGAAAACTCAAAAAACAAAACAAACAAACCAAAAAAAGTATTTAAAAAATAAGCCTCTCCTTGATGCACCTTTACTGTAACTCCCAGTCGCCAAACAGCCCACCTGCCTTGGTAAACATGACTCTGACACCTCTGATGTGAGCAGCTTGCTTGATTAGCAACAAATCAACAGCCTTCCTCTGGTTTAGCCAAGTGTGAGGAGATACGGGCCTCTAGCTCACCGCACATAGACAGCGCAGAGCCTGTGCAGACTAATCGTTGCACTACCGACATATTGAAATTCAGACAGGCTGAAGTTTGCCATCTGCTTCTTCTCCCTGCCGACGATTCTGCCATAAAATGCAATAATGTTTACTCTTTCCTCTGCACGCCTTGGTCTATATTTCAATCTCCCAAGCTAATGGTCATGCACGGGGACTGACCATGATTGAAAATAACAATTCAGAACTCTGCTCCCTGTAGAGGTGAGGGAAGGTGTACGAGGCAAAATAGACAAATGTTTTGGGAAGTAGCTAAACACATGCTCCAGAAATATGTATTCAGAATAGCAATTTTTAGTAACCTTATTCCTGTACAGTTTCATTTGGTGGTGTTCAGAATACAGTTACTTGGCTTCAAATTGAACAGTATTAAAGCCCCACTGTGTATCTTTTTAGACAAAAAATAGACTAAAATGAAAGCATGTTTTCATTTTAGTTGTTTTTAGTGCACTGGAAACTTAGAAAACATCCGTCCTTACTGTGAGCAGACCTGCATCTCCACAAACCTGACTTTTATTTGGCCTGGTTTTCCACGGAAATCTGGCTATGATCTTTCACATAATGGTATATAACTTATCTATGTCCATGAATAATGTATATTAGTGTGTATAAGTTTTAGCTTTCTATTTCCATGGAATCCTGCAGGTGGCACGTCACCTTGAGAAAGTTACATACATAGTTTTAGTTTTAGTCATACAGAGTGGGGATTGCACTTCAGTGGGCTATCAATTGTGAACACATAATATATGTACCGTTTACTCCTTTGAAAATGCTATATTGGCCAAAAACAACATATTAAAACGTTTAATTCGTTTCAGTTTCGCTTTTGACACGCTGAGTCCCCCCTGCCTTTGCTCCCCGCACCAAGTCCCCCTCTACCCTTCAGAGTGTTATCAGAATCAGTCTGCATCCCGCTAATGAAACTACTGCACATTGCATCGGGTTTGTGAAGCTGTAGTGTTTTATTTTGTATCCTGCTTTTGTATATTTATGAAAAATAGCCGTGCAGGAGCATGGGCGACGTAGGCTCGTACAGCCAACCATGAGGAGGGGTTGGAATAGTGTCCGGGAGAGATCGCAAGATTGTTCAAACATGCATGACATCTAAAACCTTTTCAGGCATGTTTTTGTTGAGGGAACGTTATAACATAGAGAATGGTTCCAGAAAGTCGATTTTGCCTAATACCCCCTATTTAAAGAAAAGTAAAAAAGAAAAGTCAGCTCTTATGGTTTGTGTATTTTCATTTCTTCCAACTGTAATTAGTGAAAAGTAAATGTACAACGAACAAAGGTGTTTTAATCTTATGTTCAGTTTCACTAAATGTGAAATTACTAAGTATTCAGAATACAGCTGGGCCATGGAATACATCACAAAATACATTTTAATGCGGGTATTCATTATTCTGTAACTGTATACATTTTCTTCCCATCACTGCAAATAGCGGCATCAAATCTGACATAAACGTCAATGTATTCATGTGGATTCAGTGTATGGAGTCAGAACGATTGGGTCTGATTCAGGGAAGGTTGCAAATGGGGTAAAAAGGCCTAGGGTAGGGTGGAAGCATCTGGGGAGGTGGAAACAGAGAGGCTAGAATGACATGTTTTACTATCTGTCTCGTATTTCACATCTGTTCCAATCAGATATGTCATGAATGCATGAACGCGCAAAGGCTGTTTGAAAGAGTCAACACAAGTGGAACAGAAAGTCGACTGCAAGATTATTGAAATAGAATCAAAATCACAAACTGAATGGTCGCTTATTCTCTGTCAAACACATTAAAGGGGCTGTACCTGATTTTCACTGTTTTAAAAATGTTAAAAACCAAACTACTCCATTTTAAACAGTTTGCAGTGGTCCAAAGATCTTCCTCACTTACCTTATGCATTTCGAGCATCCTAATTGCTCATCGCAATGAATTTATAAGCACTTATCACAACAGAGCGGAGAGAAGCAGAGTTTTAGCATGACAGTAAAGCTAATGTGCACTTCCTGATTATTGGACAATAAAACCATCTATAATTAGATGCAGACAGTACACAGCTGACACAGATTTTGACCTCAAGAGCTGCTTATACAATGTATATGTACTGGGGCAAGACAAATATTTCTCTGAGTAGGCTAAGTTTATGGCAAAGGAAAACCATTATAAGCTCATGAAAGTCAATTTTACATAATAAAAAAACTGCAATTAGACAGTTGGAGTTTGACATAATGTGACAATTCTCTATCTAATCACGCCTTGCTTTTATAAGGGCTAACCAAAGTGTGGCAAAGTGTGTGTAAAGGAGACTTATTACGCAAATTCAACTTTTAAGAGCTTTTAACCATGTTACAGTGGCTTGCCCTCATCATTAACCCACTCAAAGTCGTACTGAGAGTGATTCAGGCATGTTTGAGTAATCGTTATTATCCTGTATTCAAGACGCCATTCCTCTGAAAATTCCCCACCCTCTGTACTTTGTTCTCAGATTTTTCTTTTTGCTTTTCTTAAACGGTGATACACCTAGGATTCAGCAGTGCTGCGGAGCCATTTTGACACGAATGAAAAAAAAAAGAAAATCTGCCGCTTACTTCCATTAACTGTAGTTATACATTTGCCTGCGATCCAGAAGACACACTTTTTCAGTACTTTAAGAAGATGTGAGTCTGGTCACCGGTGAATCTCCCAGAGTTCAGGGACACGCATGGTCTCATATTATCAAAACAAATATGGCTACTTACGAGGACAAAAGAAAGGAAAAAAATATCACAGGGGACTGAAAAACATTACAGATTTCTGCAAAATCAATGAGAGAAGCATTAAACTCTGTTAATCCTGGATGAGAGAAATGCCATTTTGTTCAAAATGATGGGCGACCAACGAGCTCCTTCGTTTCACACGTGTCACTGTGTGTATAAAAAATACAGAGCAATATCATCCTGGACTTACTGTACCAGGCAAGTGGGACTTTGTAGTTAGTTTAGTCTTTATTTAAAAGGACAATGTACAGCTCTTAAGCTCATAAAAAACAGAGATGTTCCACACCAGATTATAGCTAAATAGTTAGTTTCCATCCGTAGCGCCTGAATGTTGTGTTGTGATGATGTTTACAGTGACGAACGTGGGAAGCGAGCGCCGCAGAGTTCGACTTAAAGTCAGCGAACTTGTTCTTTTAATACATCGTTTTACATCAATATTGTGATTTAAAATGTCCAAATATAAAATGACGATCCACGGGTGTCTTAGATTATAACTATATAGCAGACAAAAGCATAAATCTTTAAAAGCTGGGGAACCTGATATTCACACAAGTAGGTATTTAGGTCTGTCTAACTCATCCGAAACCCTCTGGCACATTGCAAATATCCGCATGCATTAATTTTCAGGCACGCAGACGGCTTTAGAACAGGTTTTTTTCAGACAACAAAGTGAAATTTGGTGGACCCATGGGTAGTCAATCAGAGTGCTTCTTTTGGTGTTTACTTCCAGGTTGATTTGATTCATTTTGTCACAGAATGTTGCTTTGGAGGAGAACGGAAAATGTAATCATTTGCCTAACAACCAGAAGTAACTAGTTCAAGTCTCTGGACAGAGTTCAAGTAACTACAGAGTAGTAGTTAACCTATAATTTTGACAGAAATCACAGTATATTATTTGGTTAAGAAATCAATTCAATGCAACAAATAGGCATTAAAGGTCCTATATTATGCAAAATTGACTCGTGTGAGCTTTTAGCCATGTTATAATGTGTCCTCAAAAACATAGCTAAACTTGTGTTTTGTTTCAGTCACACATGTTTGAGTGACCCTTTAATATTAATCTATCTACATCCCCAAAGCTCAAAACGCTCTGTTCCGTTTGTGATGTCAATGAAGTGGTAGTTTTCAGGTTAACAGTTACTTTTTACCTTTTTGTTCAGTAGAGACGGGCAAGTCCAGGGCTGCAATAATCCAAATGATTCTAGTGAAGGTGTATGGAGTTTAAAAACACAGTGGAGCACTTCCAGAATTACCACATGACACCACAGGATGGAACAGAGTGTTTTCTATTGGAGAAAAGAGTTCAGCCTAAATATACAGGGCTTGTGTGATAAACATGTGTGAATGAAACAAAACATAACTCCAGGGATGTTTTTGATAAGGAAGCAACTTTATAACATAGATCAGAAAACAGCGTAATACGGGCCCTTTAAATCCATAGTCTTCTTGATACGTTGTTCTGAGTAAAGCAAGCAACGCATTTACCTTATTTTCAGCACACAGTGATATAAAGGTCTTCTGTAACCTGCTTTATAAGACAGATTTCTATATGATTCAAAAGAACATTGCACATAGAAAATACATGCATTAAACATGGTCGATAGATTTCAAAGGAGCATCGGCCTAATAAATGAACCGCGCAGCGCCCTGGCAGACTTGTTCTCACGTCTGTATCCATATGTGCATTTGTTTATGATCTATAGGAGCTGTGTTGTCGGAAAAGGTGAGAATGAATCGGGCAGATGTTGTTTTGGTGTTTTTGTGCACAGCTCTGCATGTGAACCTGTGAAAAACATCCCTGAAAACCTGAAAACCTGAAAACCACGGCTGGGGTGAGACGTCGACAAAGGAGCTGCTGATTGAAAGCGAAGTTGCAACAGCCCAGTTTGCAGTAGAAATTATACGAACACTGAAGTCAAAAGGGTGACATTTAAAACATAGTACTTAAAAGGTACAGTATGTAACTTTCCGGAGTTGGCACGTCACCCGCACGATTCCATGGAAATAGAACGTTAAAACCCTACTTCAGATCATTCCCCATGGAGATAGATAAGTTTCATGCCATACTGTGGAATATCATAGCCAAAGGGACAAAATATCCATGGAAACAAGCAGGAGGCTGGGCTCCATGCCAAATAAGAGTCAGGTTTGTGGAGATGTAAGCCCGCTCACAGTAAGGATACATGTTTTTCGGTGCAATAAAAACAGCCAAAATGATAAACATTCTTTTATTTGAGTCTTGGCCACATACTACATAAATAAAGAACTAAATTTAAAACGTACTTTTTAAAGGAACTGTTTGTAAGATCGTGATTGCAAATTTCATAAACATGACTATTTGTGTCCCCAGATACAAGGTAAACATGTTCAAATCAAATATAGTTCTAACTGTAACAATTGTAATTCTGATGTATTCTTAGTAAAAACATTGCCGATGTTATAATTTTGTGTTTTGGTTCTCAGGACAATTATCCAATCAGAAAACAGAATGAGCCTCACACGTGTTTCTCATTTGGGTTGTTTCAATGCTGAAAATCCAGTTGGTATAAACCTGTCCACATACTAGAATGAGAAAAATATATGTGTCCTCTATTTGCAGATTCAGTTGTGATATTAGAACCTGTAACCTGGTCCACCACCTACTTGTTTCCATGGAGATAGTAATGCTTTGCTTAGAGTGTTAACTACATCCATGGAGACAGGTAGCACAAAATAAGAAAGCATGGTTTTTTCAAGGCGAGCAATAAAAATAACTGCATGAATAAATGCAAGATGGAAAGTGTTAATGTCCTACTGTGGAACATTCCAGGAAAGGCCATCCATGGCTTTCATATAGATTTTTTTTTTTTTAACAAAATACTGTATTATATCTTTTGAATGGGGAAAAAGTCCTCAAAATGTTGCGTAAAACAGGAAACTGAAACCTCTGAAAAAAACATCTCCATGGAAAAAAGTTACATAGTGCACCTTTAAATAAGCAATAATAACAACACATACTGTATTAAAGAAGCACTGTGTAACTTTTCTGGTGGAGAGTCTGCCACCTACTTTTATGTTATGAGATGTTATTGCTTTGCGAGGAATGTTCCACTGTGTGGCATTAAACTTATCCCCATGGATAAAAAGAGACGGCACCCAAATCTCCACTAAATCACGCCAGCTTGTAGAATTCGGTGACATAATTTAATTAAATCTAGCAAGTAAAGACATTTTTCTATATATTAGACATTTTTGTGGTTATTTCTATTCTCATGATCCTTTGGTAACCTGACTTCGCAGAGCACTTATCAAAGGAATGTTGAAAATGCTTTTACGCAAAACCTTCAAAAGCCTTCGTTGCTCCACAGAAGCAGCAGACATTAAAAGTGCTGTACCTGATTTTTACTGTTTTAAAAGGGCGAAAAGCAGAACTAGTTCATTTTAAATGGTTTGCGGTGGTCCAAAGTTATTGCTCACTTAGCTTATGCATTCCAAGCATTCTAATTATTCACTTCATACACTCTTTTCACAACTTTCAAGAGGCCAGAGTGGAGTTTTGCCGTGACAGTGAGGCTGACAACAACTACCATGCAAACACGCACTTCCTGATAATACAATATATCTGTACTGGGGCAAGACAAGATTTGCTCAAGCACAAAGAAACAACTGGGTCCAGGTCCTTTAGTTAGGAATACACCAAAGCCCTGATGGCTCATAAAATATGTTAAAGCTGCAAGTTTTCTAGTGGGTGATCTGTTACCTGTTTGTTTCCATGGAGATGTTAATCCTTTGATTATTCATCTATCTAGCTTTTATTTCCTTACAGATAGTTTGATTGCTCAAAAATACCTTAAAAAACATTTGATCTGTGACAAGGTGTGGTGGCATCACCGGCTCTTCTCGATGGAGATAGATAAGGTTTAGGTCATACTGTGGAACATTCCAGGCAAAGGAAAAACACAGACACTGGGGGCGAAGGGGGGTTAAGTGTCTTGCCCAAGGACACAACGACAGCATTCATCTTTGGGAGCTGAAATCGCACCGTCAACTTGTAGGTCAGTGGATCTGGCCTCCCTACCCATGATGTTTATGTCGAGAACGAGATTTGAACCTCCAACCTTCAGATCAGTGAACAAAAACTCCAAATGAGCTACTGTCGTCCTTAGAAAATGAACAATAATATATTGAAGAATGTCAGAATAACACTGAAGCAAATAAAAAAATAAAAAATAAAAAAATACCTACAAATTTAATTAACTGAAACTAGTCAAAACTTGCCTGGCAAGTCCACAGTGACATCTCTCTACAGAGTCTGGTCCCCACTCTCTCTGTTGCGCCTTGAACAAGGCTCAAACACTGCCGTCCAATCCAGTTTGTTTATTTCAGAGACACATGTGAAACGAAGGAACTCATTGGTCATCCATCATTTTGAACAAAAGAGGGTTTAGGGAGTTTGGTGCGTTGCTCATTGATTCTGCAGAATCCGTGACGTTTCTCTGTCATCTGTGATATGTTTTTCCTTTCATTTTTCCTCGACAGCAGCCATATTTGTTCTGATACGGACGTTTTGATACCGTGTCCCTGATTGGCTAATCCACCAATCAATCACAACCATCTGAACTCAGAGAGATTCACCAGTGACCAGACTCACATTCATGTAAAGTATTGAAGAAGTGTGTATTCTGGATCCCAGGCAATGTCAAAACTACTTAAAACACAATATTAATATTCTGAATGTAATTGTTTTTTGCAGTGCAGTGTAGGCAGTCTGGCAGAGCCTGAGCCCCGGGGCAGAGGAGCAGATCACTGACCCAAACGAACATTTGTGGGGTTATTGGGCTGTCACCACATTATATATGCCTCACTGCTACTCTGTGGAGACTATAAAGAATTATCCCAAAAATATGAATACTCAGTGTTTTTAAATGTGCTTTGAGTCAGATGCCCTTACACATTAGACCGTCAATGTCCAACAGTCCCATTCATACTGCCTCATGGAACAGTAGCTCAAACACACTGAATGCACAATTATACAGTCGGTCAGTTTTCCCCGGAATGTTCCACAGAATGGCATTACGTGTATCTCTCTTCACGGAGACAAGCAGCTCACTGAGAGATTGTAAGGTTATCAAGTTTCTTTGCCATATTAAAAGTGCAAGATATTCAGAGTTTTGATTGATTCATTTTATTTTGAGTTTGTGCCAAGAGAAAAAAGCACCTTTTACATACTACATGTATAACACAACAGAAAAGCAAATTTTTTTGAAAAGGAGCGAGAAGAAGAAAAACAACATAATGCTTTTAATATGTACATTGATCACTTGACTTTACAAACACTTACATATAGCAAAATAAATTACACACCCTCATCAATAGAGACTATTCGATATTATTAAGTTAATTACTCCATTTACCAATGTTACTAAGTTATCTATCCACATTACATATTCATTCACTCATCTCTCTCTCTTTGAGAAATTGCATCAGGTTTTAACTCTGCTTTTAGCATGTTTAACTGTTTAGCACATGAGCAAACGCTTGATAAATGAGGCTCTAAACGTGTTATACACATCACAAATCTTATCCATTTACTTTAAAAATTTTTATCTGTAACAAAGTGGTGGTAGCATCACCGGCTCTTCTCCGTGGAAACGGATACGGTTCAGGTCATACTGTGGAACATTCCTGTCCATTCAAGTAAAAACGCAGACACTGGGGGCGAAGGGGGGTTAATTGTCTTGCCCAAGGACACAACAACAGCATTCGACTTTTGGAAGCTGGAATCACACCGCCAACCTGTGGGTCTGCGGATCTGACCGCTCAACCAGTGATGTTTACGTCCAGAGCAAGATTCAAACCTCTAACCTTCGGATCAGTGAGCAGATACTCTACCAACTTATTTTTGTATTGTATTGTACATGGAGAGTGAATTATGAATTATTTTTAAAAATCCAACATTTCTTGTCAGTCTTTTAAAGCGTTTTATTGTAGAAGAAGTGCATGAGGTAAGACAGTAAAAATCTGGAACAGTGCCTTTAACATCAATGGTCTTTTCCCTGCACACTAAAATATCTTCACACAGAAAGAGCAGAGACAAAACACTGTTGCCGTGACAAATCCCAGCACTGCTCCTGTCAGGTCCTGTCTAATTAAAACCCCCACTGGTCCCTGGACTCCAGAGCAGCTCCAGCTCAAAGTAATGTTTACCTTTTCTAATGATCCCTCAGACTCTGCGCTGAGTAAATATCTCGTTGCGCGCTTCCATTTGTCCAAGTCTGAAACACTCACAGACATAAGACCCGGGTTTGTCTCATGGCCCGGTGGACAAATTCAGCTGTTTGTAAGTTATTGTTGCGGCCTGTGCAAAGATTTGTGAGCTTATGGGTGCGTGCTGTGTAAAGTTTGTAGAAAGAGGAACAAAGAAAAGTCTCTGTTCAATAAGCAAGAATGAGTTTGGTAGGGAGAGACACTTGCCGACTTGCTGGATGGTTGCTAGATCAAAGCTATTGTATCTTTGAGCGAGACCTAGCTGTACCTAGCCATTGACGACTATGTGCGTTTTAATTACTGCTGATTTGAGAAGCTAAAAATCACTGAAATCGAGGCAAGGCGAGTTTATTTGTGTAGCTCAATTCGTACACACGGTAATTCAAAGTGCTTTACAGAAAAGAAAAGACATTAAAATCACAATACAACAAATCAAAACATAAATAATCACAAATAATCATCATAAAATGAACATTAAAGAGAATCAGTTCCTCCCGTCATTGTTTCGCTGAGCAAGACACCTATCAAACCTTCCCAAGGGTGAATTTAGTTGTTCAGTTTTTTGGATGTCAACAAAACAACAAAATATGCATTAGTCTTGTGTAGCGCTTTTCTAGATGCTCAGTTCATTCATTCTTTACATTATTCATTGATTACATACTCGGTGGTGGTAAGATTAGCCACAGCTGCCCTGGGGCAGACTGACGGAAGCGAGGCTGCCAAGCTGCAGCATCAGCCCCTTCCGACCACCACCGACACTCATGTGCACACCATATTCATACTAGGCAATGCGGGTGAAGTGTTTTGCCTAAGAACACAACAACAGTTCGCACTAGAGTCATTGCTGATATTTCCAGTGGCCTCCCATCAAGTACTAACCAGGCCCGGCCACGCTTAGCTTCTGGGATTAGACGAAATGAAGCATTAACACTCAGGTATGGCGAATCTAAGGCGTTGTTGCCACTAGTCCGCAACTTACTGTGACGTTGGTGGATCAGTGCTTTCCTCCATGCAGTGCCATCGAACAAGATATTTCTGTCAGGTCTATTAAGAACCACCACTGGTCCCCGGACTCCAGAGCAGCTCCAGCTCAAAGTGATGTTTACCTTTTCTAATGATCCCTCTGTCTCTGCGCTGAGTAAATGTCTCGTTGCGCGCTTCCATTTGTCCAAGTCTGAAACACTCACAGACATAAGACCTGGGTTTGTCTCATGGCCCGACGGACAAATTCAGCTGTTTGTAAGTTATCGTTGCGGCGTAAGCGAAGATTTGTGAGCTTACGGGTGCGTGCTGTGTAAAGTTTGTAGATGGAGGAACAAAGAAAAGTCAGTCGTTGTTCAATAAGCAAGAATGAGTTTGGTAGGGAGAGACACTTGCCGACTTGCTGGATGGTTGCTAGATCAAAGCTATTGTATCTTTGAGCGAGACCTAGCTGTACCTAGCCGTTGATGACTATGTGTGTTTCAGTTGCTGGCGATTTGAGAAGCTAAAAATCACTGGAATCAGTTTCTCCGCTCATTGTTTCTTTGAGCAAGACAGCTATCAAAAGTACCCAAGGTGAATTTATTGGCACTTTTTCAGGCACTCAAAGTTGCTTCTAGAATTTTGTGCATTATTCATTCATCCTACACTCGGTAATGGTAAGCTAATACTAGCTGCCATAGCTGCCCTCAGGTAGACTGACAGAAGCAAGGCTGCCAATCTCTGCCATCGGTCCCTCCAAGCGTAGGTACCACATTCATACTAGGCAATGTGGGTGAAGTGTCTTGCCCAAGGACAGAACAACAATTTGCACCAAAGCCACTGCTGAACATAGCAGTGAGCCACTTGCCTGCGACTTACTGTGAGGTCGCCGGATCAATGTCGCTTTCCACGCTATGCCGTTCAGCAAGACGCTTCAGTCAGGTCCCGTCTGTTTAAAACCCCCGCTGGTCGCTGGACCCCGAAGAAGCTCTAGGTCAGAAGATGTTTTCCTTTTCTAATGATCCCTCCGTCTCTGCTCTGAGTAAATGTCTTGCCGCGCGCTTCCATTTGTCCAAGTCTGAAACACTCACAGACATAAGACCCGGGTTTGTCTCATGGCCCGACAGACAAATTCAGCTGTTTATAAGTTATTGTTGCGCCGTGTGCTAAGATTTGTGGGCTTATGGGCGCGTGCTGTGTAAAGTCTGCAGACAGAGGAACAGAAGAAAGTCAATCCCTGTTCAATAAGCAAGAATGAGTTTTGCCATTTATGACGGTGTTATTTTTATAACTAGCAATTTGAGGAGCTTAAAAATCCACAGAATTATTTCCCTCTCGTCATTGTTTCTTTGAGCAAGACACCTATCAAATCTACCCAAGGGTGAATTTAGTAGTTATTATGACAAATCAGGTTTTCTGGATGTCAACAAAATAACAAAATATGCGCTAGTCTTATACAGTGCATTTCCAGGTGCTCAAAGTTGCTTCTACAACCCTCCAGCCACCACCATTCACTCGCGCACGACGTTCATACTACACCAGGTGGGTGAAGTGTCTTGCCTAAAGAGACAACAACAGCTTCCATTAACCACTGCTGCCCCACTGTGGTGCCTGGTATTCCCTGCGGTCTCCCATCCAAGTACTAACCAGGCCCGGCACCGCTTAGCCTCTGAGATCAGATAAGATCGGGCACTGCCACTCAGGTATGGCAATCATTTTGGAGGTGCGTCCCTTGCCTGCAACTTGCTGTAAAGTTGCTGGATCAGTACCCTCTTCCGTGCAACGTTGTTGAGCAAGACACTTCTGGAAGGTCCTGTCTATTTAAAACCCACACTGGTCCCCGGACTCCAAAGCAGCTCCAGCTCAAAGTGATGTTAACCTTTTTTAATGATCCCTCTGTCTGCGTAAATGTCTCCCATTTGTCCAAGTCTAAAACACTCACAGACATAAGACCCGAGTTTGTCTCACGGCCCGGCGGACAAATTCAGCCGTTAAGTTCTTGTTGGGGCGTTTGTAAAGATTTGTGAGCTTATGGCCGTGCGCTGTGTAAAGTTTGTAGACAAAGGAACAAAGCAAAGTCAGTGGCTGTTTGAATTTGTTTGTGTCGGCTGGGGAAAACAATGAGATTGAGAGTGAGACACTAGCTAGAAGGTTGCTGGAAAAATTCATCCTTCCATGCGATGATGTTGTGCCTTTGAGCAAGACACTTCTCTATCGACACTATCAAGCTTTATTGCAGGTGGTTTGATGAGCTATACATCCCTGGAATTAATCCTGTTCTTCCAGTTACATTTACGCCAGGTTTACATCATAGACTGTATATATAAATGGACATTTGTCTGTCTGTAAATCAAGATATGAACATTAATAACAGACAATTCAGGCACCTTCTAAACCAGTGGTGTTGGCGGGAAGGGGCGTTACCTTCAACAGCCTCGCTCCTGATTGGCTCTTTTGTTGCTATGGTACTCGCAGTCGAAATTCCAAACACGGAACTTGGCTTCAAATTCGCTCCTATAACTGCTCTAGCCTCGATGAGCTTCATTTGGCTGGAGCCGAACGCTATGGGTGACGTCACACTCACTCGATACATTTCTATATACTGTCTACGGTTTCACTGCCGGTCGAGTTCGGCACGTACTTGCCCGTTACACCAACTGCGACAATGGCGATGGGTATTTGACCAAAGCAGTGCTGTTTCACATCGGTTCACACAATATCACACATCTAATGACCTCAAAACTGCTGCGGTGTCCAGGAAAAATAGACTTCCTGTGGATTCTTTCTATAGACCCACACTTCACTCGGACCCCCACTTGCAGGGTGCATTCATTTCAATGAGTTTGTGGTACTTGAACTGTACCGCAGTTGCTCAGTGTACACCCGACATTATTCAGTTACATTTACTAACTAACTTTTTTTGAAATTGTACTTAAGTAGTTTTCAGGCCCCATACTTTTCGTAACAATACTCTTGCTCATTCCACTGTGTCTACAAGTGAGACAATATCAAGTGATTTGAACATTTGTGTTTCTTGTACTGCTCCTTCAGATATGATTTAGTTTCTCCTCATTTTTGTGGTCTATCCTTTGAAAATACCAGATTTTGTGCATTATTAAACTGCATCGTTTCTTCGGATTGCCAACGCACACTTACACGTACACAGTGTACTTGCCATGTCCATGTGTGAGATTAGCATAATGCAACAGGTACAGTAAAAATTGATTTCTCTTGCTGTTTCCTCATCAAACACGTGGAGCTGTGTTTTGTTTCATTCGCACGTGTTTAACACACAGTTCTTCTCTCAGAAAACACTCTGTTCCACCTTGTGATGTGATGTGGTAAAAGAGGAATTGCCACTGTGTTTTTAAACTCCATACACCTTCACTAGAATCATTCGGATGATTTCAGCCCTGGAATTGCCAGTCTCTACTGAACAAAAGGTAAAAGGTAGCCGTTGACTTGAAAACTACCACCGCATAACATCACAAAATGGAGCCTTCTGAGCTTCGGCGATGTAGACAGACTAATAATTCAGCGTTACTCAAACATGTGTGAATGAAACAAAACACAACTCCAGGTATGTTTTTCATGAGGTAACATCATAGCGTTGCTTAAAGCTTACGTGTCAATTTAGATTAATATAGGACCTTTAATGTAAAATAATACACTATATCATACCATTTGAACTTCTAATGTTTAAAGAGGCACTATGTAACTTTTCTAATGAAGAGTCCACCACCTGGTTCTCTCATGATGTTATTGCGTTGCCTGGAATGTTCCACTGTATGGCATTCAGTTTCCACAAGACAAGATGAGATTGGGTCCATGAGAATGAAAGAAAACAACGAAAGGTTTTGACTATTTATAATTTTTAAATTGTATGATTCAGTTCACAATTTTGTCCTCAGAATTTTAATGTGGTTTAAATTTGTTTTTATTTTAATTTTTTTGTCACTGGAGAACAACTTTTTGGAACTACAGCTTCTCACGAGGTGTAACTTACCAGTGCTTTTTTCTTATGTGTGAATTATCTCACAAGATCCTGAGGCACAAGATCTGGTCCCTTCCTAGCTTTAAACATATCCAACATATTATTTTTTTACGTTACTTGTGGAACATTCCAAGCAGAGCAAAAACATTTCCATGGGGACCAAAAAAAAGTTAGCGCGGAACAATTTTGGAAAGATTTAGATTTAAATTTGAGCTTTAGTAGTAGCATTCGGTTCAATTTATTGCATGGCTGTAATTTCCAGTTTCATTCCTGATATGTTTTAAAGTGTCCTACTAAGTGTACTATCTTATTAATTAGTTTCTATAAATCTCCAGTTTTCAGTTCATTATCACCGTGACCCTGTTGCTGTTCCTCCTCTCCCCTCTTAAGTGCTCTGATTTGCGGCCGTGTTTGGCGACTCTGCGACTCCGCCGTCTGCTCCTCCACAGTTCGATCAGGTGCAGAGGAGCCGTCCTAGCTTGAGCGAAAGTGATGTTGCGACAATATGAAATGATTTGAACATTTGTGTTTCTTGAGCCACCCCTTTAGATATGATTCTGTTTTTTCTCATTTTGTCTCTTCTATCGTTTGAAAATCCCAAATTTTGTGTACTACTCAATGTTTTGTCCTTCCAATTACATTAACAAATGCCATGTCCAGACTTTTACAATTAATCTTACTTGTCTAGTAGATTTCCTAAATATTTTTTTACTTTTACTTGAGTAATTTCTTGGGCCGCTACTTTTTACTAGAGGTCAACCGATATATTTTTTTTCATGGCCGATGCCAGTTGTTTAGAATCTTGAGCAACCGATAAGCACTGCCGATATTTTTGGGCTGATTTTGATTATTTTCCCCAAAATTATGTCATTAAAATTTTCTACAAGCTTTTTTATCATAAATCTGTAAGAGAGTTGTGTTGTCACATTTTGTGCAGTTATCTCTTTGCACTAAATTGTTCAAATATATGAGGATTCTTTAGGTAGCTGGTTGGCTAAAACTAAACATCAGCCTTTGGTGGCGATTTAAGGCTGAGAGTGGATACATTAAAAAGTGCAAATATTGGCCCAATATATCGGCCCCGGTCTATCTCTCCTTTTTACTTCTACTTACTTACTTGAGTACAACTTTTGGCTACTCTATTCACCTTATTCTGGATGTTTCCGTTGACGCCTCCATTGTCATTCGGGTTGTATTATTTTACATGGGGCTACTGATCTTGACGGCAAATAAGTTCTATATGTTCTACAAAGCCGTTTAAAGCCTCCCAGAGAATCAGTTCAGTGTTGACTTGTTGTTGCACCTAAACATTGAACATTTTACACAAAACAACCTACTTTATATCATATTTTAGCAGCAAAACCCTCAAATTCTCCATTGAAATGAACGGGCTTCTTGCTTAACCGGAAGTACCACCACAAAGAAAGGACGGTTTATTTGCATTTAGTGGCAAAATAAGGGCAGAATAAGGTCAATCTAACTCTCCACCTGCACCATGGTGGTCATTTTTGTGTCTTTTCTAGTTCAGAAGTTTTCTTCAGGACACTCCGAAATGGCCCACCATTACGTTGAAGAACCTTGTGAATTTGTTAGCTCAAATTGGACATTTTTCCAAGGCAAATCTGGCAATCCCTCAAGGCACAAGAGCACACCGGTTGAAAATCAATGTTCTAGATGTCAACAGAAGAACACATAATTTTGAGTAAGCAGCATCTGTATGTCTGTTGTGAAAAAGGCAAAGGTTTTGGAGGTGAGCTACTTGCTTGCAACTTACTGTGAGGTTGCTGAATCAGTGCCCTCTTCTATGCGACGCCATCGAGCAAGACACTTCTGGTCAGGTCCGGTCTATTTAAAACCCCCGCTGGTCCCTGGACTCCGGCGCAGCTCCAGCTCAAAGTGATGTTTAGCTTTTTTAACGATCACTCCATCTCTCACCTGCTTGTGTCCTCTGAGATATATGACTTTAATGCCATACTGCGGAACATTCCAGGTAACACAATAACATATAGCGGCATATGCATCTTTAAATGCCTTTTGTATTCATTGCTTGACTGTATTTTCCCATTTACCTCATGATTACAATTATCACTTGGACTTATTAATCCATTTCTATAACTCTCCAGTTTTCAGTTCATTATCAGTATCACCATGACCCCGTTGCTGTTCTTCCTCTCCCCTCTTAAGTGCGCTGATTTGCAGCCGTGTTTGGCGACTCTGGGCGTGCTCCGTCTGCTCCTCTACGGTACAGCCATCTCAGCTCGTGTGAAAGTGAATGTGTGTTTTTATGATGGCGGTGACCTACTGGCGGTGTCCGGGATGCAAAGCAGATCCTTGAATGGGAGCCAGCACATAAAGCTCTGAGGTCACTTTATGATGGCTGCTCGCTGGCCGCGTTCAAAACTTTATTTATGCTCTCCGCCTTGTAAGATCACGGCTGGATACTTTGTGAAGTAGTAAAATGTTGCTTTTACAATATATTACCTGTGAAATGCGCTTTAGTGATCTATAAAAAATGTGATGAATATGATGGGAATTATCATAGTGTGAACATTTAAAGGGCCGGTACCTGATTTTTTCCCCATGGATTTGAGCAAAATTTGTCTTGCCCCACTACAGACATATTGTATAAGCAGCTCTTGAGGTCAAAATAAGTCCTTTGTGCATTGTCTAGTTATAAAATAATCAAGACGTGCGCGTTAGCATGCTATTTTTTTCTTTTTTTTCTGAAAAGCACTTATAAACTCATTGTGGTGAATAATTAGGATGCTCGGAATGCATAAGGTAAGTGAGGAACAACTGAAAACTGTTTAAAATGAACTAGCAGGCTTGCATTTCCACAGATCTTACCTTACCTGTAACTTGACCTGGGGCGTCACTGTGTCCGTGCAGATATGTAAGTTTAATGCCACGCTGTGGAACTTTTCAGGCAAAGCATTAACATCTCCATGGAGACTAGCAGATGGCGGAATGTCCCTCAAAAAAGTTACTTAGTGCATCTTTAACTTTTTTTTTTTTTTTTTTTTCAATTTGCAAAGCATGGCCAGTCAACTGTCTTTAAAATTGTTTCCATGGAAATGAGCAGTAAACATAGACACTGAATATACTGAGTGATTAGGGTTGTTTTGTGCCATCACATACTCATGTAAACACAGGGTGAGTGTTCTTTAACCAAGGTCAGTCCCTAATGAAGAGCTCGGGACGGCTGCAGCTACTCCGGCTCAGTGCTCCCAAAAGCAACGTTTCCCATTATAAAGTCAGGCAAGGACACTGGTCTGGTTAAATGCATGCAGAATTTTCTTAAAGAAGACATATTGTGCTTCTGTCTGCTGTGTAGTTATAATTTATGACTCCCATGGATCATTACGAAAAGATAAAATAAGAGAACCTTGACGTGTCTGACAATGGGGAGATTCCAGTGTTGCAACGCACAGTTTAAGAATAGCAAGAGAACAGAAATAGCCACTCAAAAAGCTAGATTAATAAATATTAGAAAATTTACTTAAAGTTAACACAACACTGTGCGAGTATGATACAATAAAACATCAAATAATGGGCTATGGCACTATTATGTAGAGTGCAGCTTATGAACAGAATAAACAGCAGGTAAAGTGACTTCAGTGTATTATACAGGAGATGGTTCACATTCTGTAACAGAATGTGAACCATCTCCTGTATAATAGTAATCATGTTCAATACTGTAATAGTTACAGTATTGCACATGATTACTACAGGTGGAGCATGTACAGCGCTAGATTTGTTCATTGTACAGTATGACAGCAGCAGGAAGGACAAACCTACGGAACCTCTCCTTCACACAGCAAGGGTGGATCAATCTGTCACTGAAGCTGCTCTCCAGAGCAGACAGGGCATCGTGCAGCATAGATGTGAGTTTAGTCAGAACCTCCTGTCTCCCGCCTCCAGGACAGTCCAGGACTCTCTGTAATCACTGGGCCTGTCCACATGAAACAAAAAATTGGAACTGGAGTTCAGCATCTTCTCTGTCAGTATAAATAAACAAGAGTGAGATAATATTGTCAAAATAGCTTCAGACATGATTGTCATAAGATTAATATGGCAAATAATGATAAGGTTCAACATGTAGATCATAAATTTGGATATTTCTTTCAAAAACAGTGAATCTCCCATTGAGTTATATAAGCCCGTGCCCTCCATCTGGAATCATGTAATCAAATTTTAAAACGTGAACTTGAACAATTTTTTTATTTGTCAAGTGTTGCCATAGTGAACCAGTCGCATGCAGGGATGTTGGACTGGGGGGGGGTAAAGTGTACTGTTTACCCAGGGCCTAGTGCAGGGAGGGGCCCCTTAAAAAGTCTGCAATATGCATTTTTCATTAGACAATATGTAATGAGGGTCCACCAAGATGATTTGTACCCAGGGTACAGAATTTGGCGCAGCACCCCTGGTCGCATAGTTTTGGAATTTGATTTCCCTGATGATCTTCTGTTGTAGAAGTGTGCAATATGTGAAGTTGTGATGTAGACCTGGTTTGGTCACGTTTTGAGTCCTGGTCTAGTCTTGGTTAAATCCTGGTTTGGTCCTGGTTTAGTTCTGGTTCAAATACATGACCACAACAAGAATAGTTATACAAATCATTTGAACTGGCAACCTACTGGTTAGAGGGTGAACGGTGTTGGGTGTTGATCCTTCTCCATTTCAATTACATGTGTTGTCAATTACCGTTTTTGAATTATATTTCACAATTTCACCGCGCCTTATTTTTCCCATGTAAATGCCTCTCTCCAGCTTTAGTAGCAGATTGCTTGTGAAATGCCTTGTTTTTACTGACAAGGATTTACCCATAATCCCACACAGCTCGCTTTCATGACGAGCCCCTATTTTGTGTGTCTGGAGTTTGTTACACTGCCGTTGTCTGCTCGTATTTGTCAAGTTCTTGCGCTCCAGATTGTTCTCAAAGTTATCTTTTTCCAAGCATCGATCTTGCTAATTCTTCTATTAGAAAGTCCAAATTTTGCAGTGACAGTAATTGAGTTGTTTATTAAGAGAGAGATATTATGCAAAATCGACTTTTTAGTGCTTTTAGCCATGTTGTAATCGTTTCTTCATTCTCCTTATCCACTTAGAGTTGTATTAAGAGTGATTCATGCATGCTTGAGTAATCAGAATAGGTTTTTAAAATACATTTTTTAATCTTAATTTTATTTTTGTGCACATAAAGCAGATGACAAACCAAAACATTGTTATAACAGTACAATGTTTCCCCACTGTCTGGCATGAAATCAGACTAAACTTTTCCTGTTTTAGGTCAATTAGGATTACCAAAATTATTCTGGCATTTAGCAAATAGAAATAATGAGAGAAGGTTTTTTTTTTTTTTTAGGGAATTTTTCATTAATTTCTTCAAAGTCTGAAGTTTACATACATTTCATTAGTATTTGGTGCCATTGCCTTTAAACTGTATGACTTGGGTCAAATGTTTTGGATATCCTTCCACAAACTTCTCACAATAGTTGGCAGGAATTTTGGCCCATTCCTCCTGACAGGACAGGTGTAACTGAGCCAAGTTTGTTGACCGTTTTGCTCGCACATGCCTTTTCAGGTCTGCCCATAAACCACAGGACATGTCTCCAAAAATGAAATTTTTGTCCTGTGTGCATTTGCAAAATGAAGAAGCCATTACTCCAAAAGAAAGCCAGATTCTGGCTTTCTTTTGGAGTAATGGCTTCTTCATTTTGCAAATGCACACAGGACAAAAATTTCATTTTTGGAGACATGTCCTGTGGTTTATGGGCAGACCTGTTCAGCCCATGTCGGTACAGTACTCGTTTCACTGTGGATAATGACACACTCACTTACCAGCTTCAGCAGCATCTTCACAAGGTCTTTTGCTTTTGTTCTTGAGTTGATCTGCACATTTCAGACCAAAGCACGTTCATCTCTGGGACACAGAACCCATCTCCTTCCTGAGCGTTCTGATGGCTGGACATTCCCATGGTGTTTATGCTTGCGTATAATTGTTTGAACAGATGAACGTGGCATCTTCAGGCATCTGGAAATTGCACCCAAGGATGAACCAGACTTGAGCAAGTCCACAATTCTCTTCCTGATGTCTTGGCTGATTTCTTTTGAATTTCCCATGATGTTACACAAAGAAGCAGCGTTTTTCAGGCGTGCCTTGAGATACATCCACAGGTGTGTCTCTAATTAACTCAAATGTTGTCAATAAACCAATCAGAAGCTTCCAAAGACATGACATCATCATCTGGGTTTTCCCATATTCTTTAAAGTAATAGTAAACTTACTGTATGCAAACTTGTGACTTTGAAGAAAGTAATGAAAAAATGTCTAAAAAAAAATCCTTCTCTCATTATTTTGGCATTTAGCAAATAGAAATAATTTTAATTCTAATTTCTCAATTTCTGGAGAAAGCGCAGGGAGCAAATGGAAGCAAATACAGAATAAAAAATTTTAAAAAAGGTAACCTGGTGATCCAAATATGTTATGTGTTTGCAGTTAATACCCCATAGAAGTAAAATAAGACACTGTAAACACACTCATTCGATTTCCAGTTTAGTACTAGTCCTTAGTTGTTTTCCATATGGTCAAGTAATTGTTTCCATATATGGGGAAAAAAATGTCTTGGTGCTACTGTAGTCCATAGGTAAGATGAAAGATGATTGGTTAGTAGATTCCCATTCTTGAGTTATTATCTGCCATCCTGTTGGAAGAGCTATTCTGCACCAAAGTGTTTGTTCGTACAATAACACATTTTAAATCTTTATTGCTCCCTTTTACCCCTGTTTTCACTCACTTCATTTTATTTTCTTAATCAGTTATACTTGGTTTTAACGTTCTATTTCCATGGAATCATGCAGTTCACGCACCACCTCCAGAAAGCACTTGCAGTACGGTATAATAATAATCACAAATGCGTGCAAAGCAAACCAGGTGTGTTTGAGGTTAGAAATAGAAAAATATTAGTTTTCAATTTTTCAAACAAGTTTATGGTATGAGCAAACACTGTGACCTTTTGAACAGGCGTCTCCAGCCTACAGATAGGATTTTATATTGTGTGAGTTCTGCACTGCTCCTATACTCAATAATATGCACATGCTGAGGTGGTGATTTTGTAAGGACCAATGTTTCTTTTGTGCTAAACCTGAGTTGCCAGCGCCTTAACTTGCAGATAGAGGACACATGCAAGTTTTTCTCATTCTCATTTTTTCTATATGGACAGGCCATGCCTCATGTGAAAGCTCAGAACCTCCAGAATTCACTCGCTGAGCTGCAGGTGCTGGGGTTTAGGTAGTGACGATTCAGATCAGAGAGAATCTTTTTAGGTTTAAGCCAACTGGATTTCAGAACTGGAGCTGGCAACCCAAATGAGAGAGTCATATGAGGCTCATTCTGTTTTCTGATTGGATAATCAGAGTCTTGAGAACAAAAACACCAAAGTATAACGTAACTGGACCATTATGTAAAAATGTTTTCGTAATTAAAAATAAATCAGCATTGCAATTGTTATCAGTAAAAGCTACGTGTTTACCTTGTATCTGGGAGGAAGTAGGTCAAATTTATAAAATTTTAAATCCAAATTTTGCCTACTGTCACTTTAAAACAAACAATATTATTAAACAATAAAACAAACAAAAAACAGCAACTGGTATATAGTAAAAATCTACTAATTGCAGTTTCAACAGATTTTTTTTTTTCCACTCCATAGATGAATATTGAAATGAATATGTATAAATTGATCCAAGTAAATCCAGTTTTACTTCCAGTGCACGATGTGCTCACACTCGTAAACACACCACATCAAAACTGTGACTAAACTGTGACTAAACCCAGAACTAAATCTGAACTAGACCAGGACTAAACCAAGGAACAGATCAGGACCAAACCAAGTCTACACTAAGACCAAACCAACACAGTCTGAGTCACTGTTTTAATGTTCTGTATGTGGAGGTGTAAACTCCTATATACTGTTTTTTTTGTTGTTGTTTTTTTTTCCTGTAACACTGGGGCATTCAGAGGAGTGTTGACCTGGACTTCAGATGTCACGCTTCTATTTTCAGAATGTTACGGTGGCCCTGCAGGGACACATGACATATGTTTTCATATAATGCTATAGCCCTCCTCCAGCTTGAGTGTAAGGTCTAGTAGTTGATTTATAAGTAGGAGTAATAATTGTGACATTGCTATATGCAAACTTTAAACATTTCAATTCAATATATATAAAAAAATTTCAGAATAAATGTAATTTTTATTTTGTTTTGTTTTGGTTGTTTTTTGCTTACCTGGCGGTTTATGTCACATTAAAATTAAAGGAGCATTATAACAAAAATAAAGATTGGTAGATGCATTTAAAATATAAAACATCAAAGTATATTTTTCTCCGCATTTTTCTATGTTTTCTGTGCCTTGTCCTCGATAAACAAATCATAAAATAAAAAAAATAAAAAAATAAAAAACAATGAAAACATTACAAGTTCAAATATATAATTATCTTTTTTCCAATACCTTTTTAATAATAGTAATAACTCGTATGCCTTTACCAGACGCTCACAGTCATTTCGCATGACGTCCACACTAGGCAAGGTGAGTAGAGTGTCTTGCTAAAGGACCCAACGACACCTTTTCCCACTGGCGCCCCACTGTGGCACATGGTAGTCCCACCAGTCTCCCGTCCAAGTACGGTACTAACCAGGCCCAGCCGTGCTTCGTTTCTAAGATCTGATGAGAGCAGGTTTTGACAAGGAGGTTTGGCCACATTTAAAGGACCGATATTACACTATTTTCTGATCTATGTTATAATGTCGTTTCCTCATCACAAACAGACCCGGAGTTGTGTTTTGTTTCATTCACACGTTTAACGCACAAACCCTGCATATTTAGCCGGTTATTTAGGAGTTCTTCTCTCAAACAGAAAACACTTTGTTCTACCCTGTGATGTCATGTGGTAATACAGGAAGTGTTTCACTATGTTTTCAAATGCCATACTCTTTCGCTAGAATCATTTGGATAATTTCAGCCCTGGAACTGCCAATCTCTACTGAACTAAAGGTAAAAGGCAGCTGTTAACTTGAAAACTACCGCTTTGTGACATAACAAGGTGGAGCAGAGCATTTTGTGGAAATGTAGTGTGTAGAGACGTGTTTAATGAAACAAAACACAACTTTGGGTATGTTTTTGAGGAGGTAATAGCATTATAACATTACTTAAGACCCCTTCACAGAGGTCCGTTTCATAAAATATAGGGCCTTTAATTATTTGATTCAAAACAAATGATGTACATTGTAACATAAAATATTTGAATTTAAAAAGGTGACATTTAACATTTATTTTCTAACATGACTTAAAGCTCACAAGGGTCCGTTTCATATAATATAGGACCTTTAATTATTTGATTCAAAGCAGATGATGTACATTGTAACATAAAAGATTTGAATTTAAAAAGGTGACACATTTAAATAGGGTCAGCATTTACTTTCTTATTTTTTTTTTCTGTAATTCAAAACATTTAACTTACCTATATATTACATTTTTACAGCGAAACCCTTGGATCACCAGTTCAAACCTCACTGAATCCGTATAAGGGCTGTCCATCTGATGTCTCTGCCCAATAAGGATCTTATATACCCCGGCTAACAATAGCATAACCAGCTTGGGGTCAGTGTGTCCGAACGCCTCCCTGGTGTAATCCTCCGTTAGCGCGGCCTCACACGACCAAAGGCAGCCGCACTGCTTATCGCCGGGTCACGGTACAGAACCTGACCTCCACATGTCCTGTGCCTCCAGATAATGAGCTGGTCCCTGTGACATTGGCTTTGATTTAGACCCCTGTGTGTGAGACGCAAAGTCGAAATCAAGCCGCAATCAAAACCGCTCTGTGCAGCCGTAAAAAAAGACATAAATAAGTGATGTCACTGTATATAATCTATAGAAAATGTACGTTGGCGCAAACAAAGGGTAAATAGAAACAGTTTTTGATAGGGAAGGTATAGCCATGTTTTGCTGTGCAGCCGTGTGCTTGTTCAGTAATGAGGTGCCAACAATTCATCATAATAAAAAAAATATATATTATAGGAGCATAAATGCAACTGTCTACACTGTAAAACTATCAATATTAAAAGGTTTATACCATAGACTGTATAAAGACGTGGACTAAGGGAGTGTGACGTCACTCATAGTGTTCCGCTCTGGTCTCTGAGAGTTATGAAAAGCACTTATAAACTCATCACGGTGAATAATTAGAATGTTCTGAATGCATAAGGTAAGTGAGGAATAACTTTAGACTACTGCAAACCATTTAAAATGGACAAGTTCTGTTTTTCACCCTTTTAAGATGGTAAAAATCAGGGAGACTACAGCATCTTTAAATATGTTCAAGTGGCCTGAATCAAGTAGTATTTATGTAGATTTGACTCGTGAGTACATTTTGATTAGCCTTGAAATACGTTTGCGCATTGAAAATTTACTAGAAAAAAGTTTTATCTTTTGAAAAAAAAAATCACACAATATAAACAAAATGACTGGAAGATGGTCAAAATCTACTAACTGATATTTTCTACATTTTTTGTCCATACATTTTCTTGTCCATGAATTTTTGTCCAATTCCTCTATTGACTTTTGCTGAGGTGCATTTGTATGTTATGTTCTTTTCAGAGTTAAAATATTAGCATGCTTTTATTTTCAGAGATAAATCATTTCCTACAGTCTGCCTCCTCAAAAGGACACTTTGTTGAAATCCTTGAACACTTCACTAACAACAAAATATTATACCTTTGTACTTTTTTATGAAACACCTATTATGGATTTTTAAAAAATGGAATGAAAAATGTTATAAATTCTGTCTTTTGGACACTGCTATTAAAAAAGAAAAATAATCTATTAACTAAAGACAAAACAAATATAATATTTTATGCAGCTTTAGACAGATTTATCCTGAATGCACGTAGGAAAAAGCAAAAAGGCAGAACAAAATCAAAATAATAATAATAATAATACATTTTCATTGGCATTGACGTAATTGTTTATTCTAACAGATTCAGATTTTCAGACCTATGTTTAGTTTGTTTTCATACCTGACAGTCTGTCTTCCTCAGAAGTATCACGTGATGTTGCTGTGACGCGTCCGGTCCAACTTCCCCAGATCGCTAATGGTGAACTTCTACAACTGTGCCATCAGCGTGTGGTTCTCCGGCTGCACTAAGGCCGACGAGAAGGCTCTCCAGCGGGTGGTGAAAACAGCGGGAAAAATCAGTGAAGCTCCAAGAGATCAGAACCATCTACACCACTCGCTGTTTGAGAAGAGATCATTCACACCACTCGCTGTCTGAGGAGAGAGCACAGCATCCCGCGTGACTGACAGCTCCCTGCTCATCACGTTTTCCACCTGCTGTCCTCAGGTAGAAGGTACAGGTCCATACAGGCCAGAACAACCAGACTGACCGACAGCCTGTACCCTCGGGCTGTGAGGCTGCTGAACAGTGCCCCCCTCCCCTCTCTGCCCTCCTCCCATGGACAATAACCACATCCACCAATACAATAACGTTGAACTGGACTTTGCATTATTTTAATAGATTCTTTTTCCAGACCAAGGTTGTGTTTGTTTCGTTTGTTGACAGTTTCGTCTTCCTCAGAGCGGTCACGTGATGTTGCTGCGTCCGGTCTATTGATTTAAAAAGGTTCTGGCGCTGTCTTGAAAAAGAATTAATTTAAATAAATTAACAGAAGACCAGATGAACCTCATTGGACTATGGACCTTGTATTGTCGCATAATGATGCATAATTAAAACTCCACATATCTGACCTTGTGATGTCCTTGTGAAGCACTTTACTGTTGAGACCCATTATGCTGCTGTTTAGAGTCTTACCGTCTTACTGCACTGATGTCATTATTGTGCTAATGTTCACACTGGGGTTATTTATGGGGTTATTGGATGGGGTCTTGCACCTTTTGTATTGCACTTTACAAACTACTTAGTGTTTGGTGCTCTAAACTTAATTTTGTTGTTTTCAATGACAATAAAATCTTGAATCTTGAATCTGGTCAGTTGATTTACTCTGGTTTTGCCACTGTCTTCCTACCAGTGGAGGCAGGACGGCAGCGCCACAGGACTGTGAACCGGAATGAGGGGGCCTTTTTACTCTCACACACCTGGGATACTGTCCTGAAGAAGTCAGACTGCAGATGGCGCTGTCTGGAATGGTCTCTCATTGGAATTGTCTGTTTTGTTGTTGCAAGTTGGTTTTTTAGACACAATATTTCAAAGAGTCCACACCAGTCTTCTATTTTAACTTTGAACCAGGGCTGGATTGGCCATCTGGAGCACCGGGAGTTTTCCCGGTGGGCCGAGGCACTTTTTGGGCCTGTGTGCAACACCACCCATAGTCCTGATGTAATGCTTAAGTGGCCCGCTCTTATTCAGCTTTTCCTGGCTGTATATGCTCTATCATGAGTTCACCACGGCCTCACACACATGTGGCCCCACACAGATGTGGTCGTGACCCAGTCCTTTATCCCCAAGCCGGCCAAAAGCCAACAGGGCGAGGCTGATGCGTCAGCCCCTGTCCCGAGCTGCAGGATGCTCAGAGCTACAGCTGATAGTGAGCCTGTTAATTGAAATCATGCTGAAATCAAGACATTTTGTCAACAGAATGTTTCCAAGCCCATAAAGGCATTCTACACTCTACACATGCCAGTTTTTATTTTACAATGATAGACCACATGTTCGTGTTGTTCTGGCATTTAACACAGACGTGCGTGGCATATTTTGTACGTGATTACTGCAAAGGAGCAAAAGCTATTATCTTTAAAACTGACATAAAATATGAGTTCAGACGTCCTGACACAAGTGTGTGAAGCCTGTGGAGTTTAGGGGCCACTTCAGACCACTGCTGTCCACTGCTCTTCTCAGACTGTGACTCTGTGCTCTGTGCACAACAAGCACACTCAGAGTCCTACAGCGGGACCTGTTAAACACATTTATTTTATATAGTAATTGATTTAATTTCTACCAAACAACAACATTTAATTACAATTAATAACACTGCCTTTTAAAAATAGCCAAAAGCATTAGGGTCCGTGTAACAAATACAGGTCAATAAAGACAGACCAGCAACAACAGCATAATATTAAAACAATCTAAAAATCAGTTTTGGATCAAATCACCCCAGTTATAATCAAATTATACACACATATTACATTAATAAGCTTAGCCCATAGTATCAACTGGCATTCAAAAATGTTATGGTTTTGTTTGTTTGTTTTTTCTGAATCGCCACAATCAGGGCCGGTCCAAACCAAAAAGTCCAGTCCATTTCTTCTCCCAGTCCAGCCCTGCTTTGAACAATTCCTCTTGGTGTTTAGCCAAATTAACCTAATCAACCATACGCTTATCGGCATCTTCTGGATTGTCAAATTTGCTTTACTGATCTTGGACTATTTTTTCAAACCAAAATTTGTCCTAACTCTTCATATGCCGCGTACACCAAAACTCGTCTACTCCTATTACACAACTCTCCTCCGTCTGTAATCATGGTCACACGAAAAAAACCTCCCCTCCCTCCACCCACCCCCCTCTTCACCATGATGAAACTGTGACCAATCGCCAATTTCTCTGGCACGCTACGAGGTTTAGACGCTCCTCTTTGAGTGCGGGATCCAGAAAATCGCACAAGTCAATGGTGCTAGCTAGCGTCTACTGATCCTAGCCCTGTAGAAGACCTCTTTGAACATGCCAGAAGAAAGCTAAGAGATTAGGTTTGGTTTATGCACGGGGCTTGTGGTGGCTTTTGTGCAGGATTTGACTCCAATAAGACATTGCTAACGTAGAGCCAGCAGGGGGTAGGGTAGGGTTTACGAAATTCTTGAACTTTATGTCATAATTTCAGATATAGACAAGGGTTTTATAACTTTTTTTAAGATAGTTTGATGTTTTTCGAAAGAATCCCAAACTGAAAATCCACAATGGTTCAATTTTAAAGGAGTACAGCGATGCGTTTCTGGTGGAGAGAACACGATCTGGTTTTCTTCATAGATATTTTATTGCTTTGCCTGCAGTATGACGTTAAACATACCCATCTAGCATTTATTTCATATTTATTGCTAAAAAATACCTTGAATGTGCTTTCTACCAGTAACTGCAACACACCGTATTATGGAGGTATATAATGAAAAACTAAATTACACTGTAGTTTATTTGATACTAAATCTTGTGCCAGCATTTTTCCCATAGACTTTTCCAAAAATTCTCCTTCTTCGCTTTAAAGTGAAATATTTGGCGAAATGCTTTAATAACTTAGTAGTTTATAAAGTTTCAGGAACTGATTTAAAATACAATTGTAGGTCTTGTCATCATTAGTCACCACATACCTATTCTATTACCTTTTCTATTTTAGTCTTTGTTTACACTGATGCGAACGAAAAATCCCAGGGGAGCGATCTATTTTTGAGCAATAACTGAAAAGAATAAATGCAGGATATATGTTTTTGGCATACTGTGGAGCATTCAAAGCAAAGCAATGACATCTCCATGGAGACAAGCAGGTTCCGCACATTCTACCAGAAAAGCCACATAGTTCACCTTTAACATAGTAAAAGGCCAAAGTTAACTGACTTTGGCTTTTACTATGGATCTGGACGACTGAGGGATTACACCAACACCTTTAACATAGACTTAATTTTGTTTTACAATGTAAAAAACGTAAACAAAACCTACTAAAAATCTGTTATAAACCAAACGATCTTGCAGGCATCTCAGCTTATTGTATGAATGCGGATTTTTCTGCAGTATATAAATATATAAAGGAGGATAGGGAGATAGGGACCATAACAGCAGGAGGTTGAACGCAGCCCTCCCTCTACTCCTCCTCTACATCACTCTTTCATTCACTCTTTCATTTCAAACACAGGCTATTTGCGAACTGATATCTTCATGGCTCGGGATATATATTGGTTTCATACATGCAAGATTAAAAATGTACGACTTTGTGCGGCGCTTATAGAAAATGATATCGTTTCGTTATCCCTAATCTTTCCTTTGGAGTTTTCCCGGATGGATAGACGGAGCAAGTCATCTACCTCCAGCTGTGTGCATATGGATTAGGTGCGTATTCTACAGTAAGTGTTTCACATTAAAAGATTAGGTTGTGTTGATGTTCTTATAGAATTTGATGGCATGATTTCAAAAGGAGGGCAGTGTCTTTTGTAACTCTAAGGGAGCGTTTGAAAAGAAATGAAAGACAATCTACACACTTATTTCTGAGAGTGGGTTCACAAATTTTCTATATGAGCAATAATATTATAAAAGTAGAAGTACAAAGTAATGCTATAACTATTACTTAAGTAAAAATAACTTAAAGAGTAACTGTTGGGTAATAACTGATTTGTAATTTAAAGTTAATGTAATTAGATGAACAAAACATTAAATAATGCACAAAACCTGGTATTTTTAAAGGACAGACACAAAAATGAGAAAAATGAACCCATATCTGAAGGAGCGGTGCAAGAAACACAAATGTTTCATATTATCAACATAAAGCTTTTGTCACTTGTTGACTTACTCACAGTGGGAAGAGTCACCAAAACTTTTACTCAAGTAAGAGTACTGTTACTTCAATGAAAAATACTCAAGTAGGAGAAAAAAGTATGCTGGTAGAAAAGTACATTTAACTGAGTACCACCTTTGCATTAGTTGCTAACTTTTTATTTATGTGCAAGGTTGGATTCATATAGATTTTCATTGCAGGTGGTTCAGAAAAAAATGGCAGGATAGTTACATGATTATTCTGGTGGCATGAGTCAACTGACCTGGAGTCCGGGTTAGAATTCTGTGGTATTTGGCATTGAATGGTCCAAACTCTGCACTTTTTGAGCTTTTAACCATGTTATAACATTGTTCCCTCATCAAAAAATACCTGGAATTGTATTTAGCTTCATTCACACTTAAAGATATGAGGTAAACATATTCAAATCAAATGCGGCTTTTACTGATTGAACTGAACTATTCTAATGCTGATGTAGTTAATTACAAAAACATTGGTTTTGATGTCCCATTTAGAGCTGAAACCAGATGTTTACATACACTGTATAAAAAGAGACATATGCATTTTTTTTCTCACTGTCTGACAAGAAATCAGACTAAACTTTTCCTGTTTGAGGTCAATTAGGATTACCTAAATTATTTCTATTTACTAAATGCCAGAATAATGAGAGAAGGAATTTTAAGAAAACCTTCCATTACCTTCTTCAAAGTCAGAAGTTTACATACATTTCATTAGTATTTGGTACCATTGCCTTTAAACTGCAGGACTTGGGTCAAAAGGTTTGGATATCCTTCCAAAACCTCCTCACAATAGTTGACAGAAATTGCTCACACATGCCTTTTCAGGTCTGCCCATAAATTTTCAATAGGATTGAGATCAGGGCTTTGTGATGTCCACTCCAAAACATTGACTTTGTTATCTTGAGCCACTCTTTGTGATGTCCACTCCAAAACATTGACTTTGTTATCCTTGAGCCACTTTGTAACCAGTTTGGCCGTATGCTTCGGATCATTGTCCATTTGGAAGACCTATTTGTGCCCAAGCTTTAAATTCCTGACAGATGTCTTGAGATGCTGCTTCAGTATTTCCGCATAATGTTCTTCCCTCATGATGCCATCTATTTTGTGAAGTGCACCAGTCCCTCCTGCAGCAAAACAGCCCCACAACATGATGCTGCCACCCCCGTATTTCACAGTTGGGATGGTGTTCCCAGGCTTGCAAGCTTCCCCCTTTTTCCTCCAGACATAATGATGCTCATTATGGACAAAAAGTTCAATTTTAATTTTGTCAGACCACAGGACGTGTCTCCAAAAATTAAGGTCTTTGTCCCTGTGTGCTTCTGCAGACTGTAATCTGTAAGAGTGCGGGCTACATACAGTTCCTTTAAGGTAGACATCTTCATAACATGACATGACTGTGAATAATAGTCTGCTGTCACTTGAGTCCAATAGTGCAGAACGTCATAGATTTATCCAGTGGAATATTGATGATTTTGCATCCGATTTGAGACCTGCTCCTCTGACCTCTCACACCACTCCGGAGTATTGATTACCCGTTTACCGATCACTAACTCGGACCTTGGGCACTGAATATATTATAGACAACTTAGCACCTTGTCACATTCGGTTTACACACATTTGGCATTTCAAGGCTTCTCAGGTCAAACACAGGAAAAATGTTTGGACCAAGGTAATCAGGAAGAAACATCTCAGCTCAAGCAGTGCTGCCAAAGTCAATGCTGGAAATCTATTGCAAGCTGTAGCGCAAATTACTTTTTTGTGAAGGGGTTGAGAATGAATAGATTACACCATTAACAATTACTACTTTTGAATGCCTATGGTTTAAGACTTTTAGAATATTTGTGGAGGGGGTAAGACTGATCAAATTAGCAATGGAACATTCAGACAAGAGGAGTTGATGTAGTGCCCAAGGGCCCAAATGACACTATGAGGTGAAACTGAACTTCCAACCTTACAGTTATATGGCAACTGCTCCACCAGCTGAACCACTGATACCTTGTTGGTTCACAAGATTCATATATTATATTACTTATCATTTCTGTTTTGTTTTTTCTTTTCTTATCACCCAGTCATATTCTTATGTTTAGCTTTTTTTTTTTTTTTTAAAGATTAATAAATATTATTCAGGAACAGAAATTACATGCTGACTCTATTGTTACACTAATGTTGTTTTTTTTGTTTGTTTCTTTTAAATAATAATTCAATCATATATCTTGTGAGCACATTTTGTTTAAAAAAATGCTTTAAATCTATAAGTACCTGGACACTGCTTAAAGGGCCCATATTACACTGTTTTCTCATCTATGTTATAATGTTGTTTCCTCATCAAAAACAGACTCATAAGTTGTGTTTTGTTTCATTCACATAATTTCATTCACACATTGCTCCACTGTGTTTTTTGAACTCCATACACCTTCACTAGGATCATTTGGAGTTGCCAATCTCTACTAAACACACGGTAAAAGGTAAGTGTTAACGTGAAAACTACCACTTCATGACATCACAAGGTGGAACAGAGCATTTTGAGCTTTGGAAATGTAGACAGACTAATAAAAAATTGTTACTCAAACGTGTGACTGAAACAAAACACATCTCCAGGTATGTTTTTGATAAAACATTCTAACATGGCTTAAAAATCACCAGAGTCAATTTTGTGTAATGTAGGACCTTTAAGAATTTTGAAACACAAACAAAAAAGAGTTTGAAACACCTTTTTGCCAACGTTATACATTGCCACTATACACGCCTTTAAACTAGGGCTGCGCTGTTTTTGAAATGTGAACTGATAAAGTAATAGGTTATAAGAATCCCATGCATTTCAGAACATATTTGCAGAGGTCCAAACTGCAGATACAGCCATTTTTGCCCATCAAAAAAAACACATGTTGTTTTTTGCTGAGGACATTCTATTGTCTAAATAATTGCAGCCTTTGTGATTTAATAACTGCACCGACTCAAACTGCTATTTTGTTTTGATCACAGATAATTGTGCGGCCGTACTTTAAAGGTGCTCTCTGCAACTTTTTTAGTGTCTGCAACCTTTTTGTTTCCATGGTGATTATATTGCTTTGTATGCTTTGTGTGCATTTAACATTTGTACTTATTCAGTTGCAAGTGTTTAATTGCTCAAAATACCTTTAAAAACATGCACTCTTACTGAGAGCTTACGCCTCGCCCCATCACAGATCTGACCCGTAACCTGGCCTGTGGTGTCACCTGCTTGTCTGCATGGAGATAGTTACGTTTAATGCCATAATGCGGGGCTCTCCTTTCACATTCCAGGCAAGCAATAACATCTCTTATCATCTTAAAGTTACAGTATTTAACTTTCTGGAGGTGCATCACCTGCATGAGTCCATGGAAGTAGAAAATTAAAAACCATATTTCAAAACATGGAGCATAGCAACGTTTTATGCCATAATGTGGAATATTATAGGCAAAGGAACAACATTTCCATGGAAACAAGCCGTATAAGAGTCAGGTTTGTGGAGGTGCAACGTTTTCCGTGCAATAAACAAACAAACAAACAAAAACATGCTTTTATTTTAGTCTATAAAAAGTTACATACGGTGGCTTTAATTTAATATTTAATTCCCGCTAGAGTCACTAACTGCAAAAATAATAAACATCACATTTCTGCTACTGTCTACTACTACTACTACTACTTTTTTTATGTATCTATCTGTGCGCTCTGGCTCGCTTCAGTTCAAACCCCTCCCTCTCCTCTCTCCCTTCTTCGCACTCTCCTCCACTCCTCTGCTCTCTGGAATAAATTAACTCTCAGTCCGCGG
>KN483768.1:16873-35480 GCA_000787095.1 Periophthalmodon schlosseri | reverse complement strand
TGAAGGCGTAGAACTCTGGGCAGTACGTGTCCTAGTACACAGCCTTAAACGGCACCAGTCCGAAGCAGTGTTCCTCTTAACATCTCCTTTCACCTTTACTTTTTTAGGCTGTTATATTGTCATTGTACTTTTGTAGTTATTGTGAATGTTTTGTTGTTTTCACATATTCATTGTCTATTTTTTCTTTTTTGTGGAGTGAAGACAAAGACTTTATCATTTTGAAGCTGTTTTACACTATTTTTAAGGACTGTTGTTAACTATGGGAAAATGTTTTACCAGCCTAACTTTCAGACAATACTAACTTATGTATGCCTTTGTTGTGCATTGTTAACTGCGAAAGATGCATTATTCATCACTTGTCGAAAATTCTGTCAAAATAATTTGTTGAGGTGACTGTAATCTCAGGGATATTGTACTTTGTGTAAAAACTAAAGTGATGTTTTTGTGTATCTTTTTTAAAGGAACAACGTCAGATCCCCAGCCGATATTTTACTATTTTACAATTTACAATCTGTATGTCTGTGTAATGGCTATATTTAAAGGCACATTTGCTCGCTGCACCTCCTACTGTTCAGCGTGTGCGTAAACCGGGCCACCATTGCAGTATCAAAGAAGTTAAAGGAATGTGCGGAAAGCTTGTATCTCCATGGCTCGGGATCTGACGTTTTCAAGTTCTCAAACATTTTTAACCAAAGCAAAAAGACTGAACCGCCGCTACCTTACACTGCCACCTCCCACTCTCCTGTTTTTGATACTGACAAAAGTGTTCTTTATTTCTTGTATATTTTATGTTGTTTTTGCAGACAAGGGATATGTCAATTTCTGTACTGAAACTACCTCTTTATTTGTTCATCATGTTGCTAATTTTTCAAATAGATTTTTTTGTCCTACTTATTGGTTTCATTGCTCCTTATTTTTGATTATTTTATTTCACTCTTTTACTTTTGCCTCATGCATTTCCATCCCTCCTCCACGACCTTCACATCCGAATACTTGAGGAATCCTCTCTCTATCCTTCCCTCTATTTATTTTTATTTTTTTTAAGTGATACTTGGGGATTTTTTGAAGTAGGGATTTAAGTGCTTGTTGTAATCATTAGTGTTGTAGCTCAGTGATGACCCACAGTCTGGAGAGCTGCTAGTCACGCCAACTGAATAAGAGTTGAGAAATATAGCAATTTCAACCATTTTAAAATCAAATTCTTCCTGTAAGGGCTAAGGTAAAACTTCTCTACTGAAAAGAAATCATGATTATATAAAGCAAAGCATACCGATGTCAAGCCTGAACACGTCATTTTACCTTCACTGTATGCAGTTGTAATGCAGTAGAATAGTGGCAGTGTTACTTGCCAAAACATTATTGTAAAATTTGCTTACAAGTAAATTAAAGGTTCAGTTTGTAACTTTTCTGGTGGAGGGTCCATTACCTGCTTGTCTCCACGGAGATGTTATTGCATTGCCTGGAATGTTCCTGGAATGTTTGTTTTTTGGGTTTTTTTTCTCAGTGGAAACAAGCAGGTTATGCCACAAGTCAGATCTGTAGAGGGGCGGTGTTTTTCCAGAAAAGTTGCATAGTGCACCTTTTAACTATTTCACTCTACTGCAAAAAATATGTTAAAGAGCAAGAGTGTAATTGGTGTAAAAATGAAACCAAATTTGACTCTAGAATTCTGGCAACCACAACCAGATTTTCTTAATATGAAGATTACCGCTGCCATTCAAAATAAAACTATAAACTGTATTTCAAATGAATGTAAAGTTAACTTGGGGTTAGAGATCTTATTCAGATTTAACTGCAAAACAAGTCTGAATATTCCAATTTTGGCCAACCATAGACTGTCTAAAAATGTGTCATTTCAGTCTGCACCCTACTTAAAAAAAACTCCCAAAAATGTATAATTTGAGTTTGCGTCACTCCTACGTGTTATCATAACCTAAACCAAAGACATTTCACACATTGCATTCTCACCTTATCACATCCATCCTGAATGTCTTTTAATACTGTAAAGTTGTCATGGGTATTTTTGCCTTTCAGTGGTGGAAGGTAACAAAGTACAAAAGTGAAAGTGCTGTACTACAAATTTTAGGTATCTATACTTTACTTAAAATGCATATGACACATTTTTTTTTTTTTTTCTTGGTTTGGTGGGATAGTACCAGTGATAAATATTTCTCATAGCCAACATCATATTTAACATTTTATGTAAAACTATCATGTTTTAACAAAATGAGTAGTTTAACTTGTCAAACTCTTAGTCAGTTTTACAGTGGATACTTTTTACTTTTACTTCACTACATTTGAGAGCAGGTATCTGTACTTTTTACTCCACCACATTTTTTAACTGGACTAAAAAGTAAAAGAATATTTTTTATAGTCTGAGACCTGCTAAAATGGCTGAAGGTTCAGCTTTAGCACATTCATAGTTGACCAGACAAAAATCTACAAATAAAAACAGCAAGAGAAAACAAGACATCAATTCACATCTTTATCAAAATCACTACATTTGAAGCTTTAATATATCTCAAATTTATCCAAAATACTAAAAAAGTATATTTTTAAACGTCAGTACTTTTACTTTGTATGTGAGAATTTTTTTGCTCCTTATCTGTACTTTTACTTAAAGGCGATGTACCTGATTTTTACTGTTTTAAAGACGTGAAAAACAGTTCATTTTAAACAGTTTGCTGTGGTCCAGTTATTCTCACTTAGCTTTAAACAGTTTGCAGTGGTCTAGTTATTCCTCACTTAGCTTATGCATTCTGAGCATCCTAATTATTCACCATGATGACTTTATAAGTGCTTTTCACAACTCCAGTGCGGAATTTTGCCATGACGGTAAAGCTAACAACAACTAGCATGCTAACGTGCACTTCCTGATTATCTGACAGTAAAACGCTTTATAATCAGGCGCAAACAGTACACGGCAGACACATTTTGACCTCAAGAGCTGCTTTTACAATATATTGGTACTGCGGCAAGATACATTTGGCTCAAATGCGTCTGAAAACATCTGGTACAGGGCCTTTAAGTAACTGAACGGCAGACTTCTTCCACTAGTGTCGCCTTTCTATTGTGGCATGTGGCCATGTTTTTCACTATGGCATTATCAGTGTTCTTCACGATCAATTCTCAATCACCTCCTCGTCTTCGTCATGGTCAGGGTGACATCGGACGGCGTGTACATGCGTCGTGTTGTCTCGTGTGACCCTGAGAATGCGGCACGCGACTGTGGACCGACCCGGGCCCTTATCACTGGACTCGTATGTGATTAAAGCGAGTTTTCAAGACGTATTTACTGATGGAGAAAGTCATGACACCCGAACAATCACACAGGAGCAGTCTGAAGAAGCTGCTCTGATCAGTTGTGTGTGCTACAGTGCAGTGGGCAAGAGTGATAAAGATAAAGTTAGTCATAGGAGATGCAGACAGGAGCTCTGTGTTGAAATGTAAAGTTTAAAAACGGATATTTCATCTTCAAATATATTGCTTATTAATGGGACTTTAAAGGCACTGTACCTGATTTTACTGTCTTAAAAACGTGAAAAACAGAACTAGTTCATTTTAAATCTCACTTACCTTCCTGCATTCTGAACATCCTATTTATGCATCCCAATGAGTTTATAATGGTTTTTCACAGCTTTGACAGAGAAGTGAGAAGTTTTGCTGTGATCGTAAAACTAACAACAACAACTAGGCTGCTAACTCGCACTTCCTGACTATCAGATTTGGATGCAGACAGAGAACAGTAATATCTGAGCCCTCAAATCTCAAATACAGAACAAAACAGAATTACTTGTACATGATGAGTTCATCAAAATACAACTTTTAGCAAATCAGTGATGAGGGAAAGCTATTAAGTTATGGTGAAAAGCTCGTAAAAGTTGAATAGGTCCCATTTAAATGGCTGCATAAAGGTCATATATGATTTAGATTGGCCAGTACAAAATTCTGAAAATGTCAATAAATATTCTTTTGCCACATTTTGGTAATGATTTTATATTTTACCATCGATATTTCTGTCCGGCCGTCTTCATCTTATAATTCAGTGTTTTGCTAAGAAATGCAAGGATTTTGAATAGAGCTAAGAGTGGGAATGTCATTTTTAAAAGGAAATTCTTCATAAAATTCTCATTGCAAAGTCTTCAAAGTTTTTAAATTCTTAGTCCAGCTTGTTACTCTTCTCTCTGCCTCTCCAAAACATACTAAATGTTAGCCATATGTTTAAGAAGCTATTAACCCACTTCAGGACTAATTTTGAATTCTTTCTATGAGCCCAGTGTTTGAGAGCTTTCATTCTGTGGTAGTTCTGGTGGAAATTCATTTTTAAAAAATCGAATAAAATAAAAGTGATTTATCTCAGGGAATAAAGCCGTTTACACCGCGTCTGCCAACCGACCTCACCAATCGCCTTTCTTTCTTGTCTGTTAACTACCTGTGAAGAACGTGACCCGTGTTCCAAAGCATGTTTAGAATGTATTAGGACTTGAAACCAAATAAATGTGAATGTTATGCAAGTGGTCATGCTTTTGTCCTGTTTTTGTTTTTCCTTCTCCTCCTTAAAGCGCATATGACAGGCGGTGGTGGAAGCCTGCGAGTTCAGCCTGAGAGTTGAATCTGTGTGTTGACCTGCTCTCCAGACGCGTCTACAGTTTGGTGTTGCCTGTGCGCAGGACAAACACGATGTGAAACCACCGCCTGGACAACAGCTCACAGCCATGATAGTCCACAATGAGGCCGCACGTCGTACATGATACCGCCACACATCATACATGGCACCACCTCTGCTTTCTGATTGGATAATCTTCTTGAGAACCAAAACACCTAGGTATGCCATAAACAACTTGTCCATCATGTCCAATGTTTTTGTTACCACTAAATCGACATAACAATTGTTCTCAGCAAAAGCAATATTTGGTTTGAACATGTTTACCACATCTGGGGACAAGGATAGCATACGTTACAATGAGAATCTTACATACAGTTGCTTTAAAGTTTGGCATGAGTTGCATAGGAGGGCGGGCGGAGTGTGAGTGGAGAGGTATGAGATGATGGGCTGTTGAGTGGGCGATACAGAGCTGATGAAGAACGCAGGGCCCAGGCTAAAGAGCTGAAAGCACATTGGGACGCGTGTGGCCCTGACCCCTCTGCACACCACTCTACAATGTTTTTCACAGACGGATACTGGCATTCAAAGGCTACGTGAAAAGTGTATTTGAGCTGCCAATGTGTTTTAAACAGCCACAATCCACTCATTAATTTGAATTTATAGCAGCGAGAGAGCGGAGGGAGCCAATTCATCCAACTTGAGCTGTCTGCCCGTACAAGAATTATATAAACCTTTTCACGAAGAGAGTCCGCACAGAACAATGGCTCTCAGAGATGAAGGAGTGCGACTTTCATTTCTTTTCACCACAAATGTGTCTTTCAAACGCACAGATTAATGGGTTAGAAATTTATATGAAAAGTATACACCGTAAATTGAAAAGTTTGTGCAGATATCGTTTTAATTTTGGTGTTCCAGGACAATTTGTGTCTAAATTTGTGTTTAATGGTCCTATATTACACAAATTTGATTCTTGTGAGCTTTAAGCCATGTTATAATGCTGTTACCTCATCAAAAACATACCCGGAGTTGTGTTTTGTTTCATTCACACATGTTGCTTTATTATTATCAGGCTGTCTACATCTCCAAAGCTGAAAATGTTCTGTTCCACCTTGTGATGTCATGAAGCGGTAGTTTTCAAGTTAACAGCTCCTTTTACCTTTAGTTCAGTAGAGCTTGGCAATTCCAGGGCTGAAATTATCCAAATGATTCCAGTGAAGGTGTATGGAGTTTAAAAACACACTGCAGGACTTCCTGTATTGCCACATGACATCACAAGTTGGAACAGAGTGTTTTCTGTTTGAGAGAAGAACTCAGCTCCAAATATGCAGGATTTGTGTGTTAAATGTGTGAATGAAACAAAATACAACTCCAGGTATGTTTGTGATGAGGAAAGAATGTTAGAACATAGATCAGAAAATAGCGTAATATGGGCACTTTAAGAAGAAAGCAAATTTTGGAAATTTTGTCTTTTCTTCTGTTTTTTTTGTCATTGCGCTCCACTTATATCAAAAAGTGTCCACTATTTTAAAATACTACAGGGCATATCATAATTAAAGTCTCTTTTTTTGGTAACACTTACAATAACTTATTCATATAGTAGCTACTACATGAATTAATACCCAAATCCTAACTCCTAACACTACTCCCTTATAAGGTACTAAGCCTGAATCATTCTTAATAAAGTATTTGTTTTTTTATGAATTAAGTCATTCTCCATACTTAATGTGTAGTTATTACAAAGTGCTATCCTGAATTCTTAAGTGAATGGTTCTGTTGTTTTGTTTCTGGGTAAGAAGAAGTACGGTACTCAGTTTTATTACTTCAATAAAAATACAGATACAGGGGCAAAAAATTATTCAAGTAAATGCTACTTGAGTGACAGTAGCTCAGTTGGTCGATCATTGGTAGAGCGTCAGATCCACTGACCCACAGGTTGGCGGTGCGATTCCAGCTCTCAAATGAATTCTGTTGTTCTGTCCTTGGGCAAGACACTTAACCCCCCCTCGCCCTCAGTGTCTGTGTACTCTGGTGTATGAATGTGTGTGTGAATGGGTATGTGGTTCCTTGATGTAAAGTGCAGTATAAAAATGTGATCATTGACCATTGTAAAAGTAAAAGTAAAATCACATGAAAAGAAAAACACTTAAGTAAAAATGCTAAAGTGCCCGCCTAAAATGTACTTTAAGAGTAGAAAGTAAAAGTATTTAATACATTTTTTGAGAACTAGTAGATTTTTGGTCAACAGTAGTAATATAAATACACTTACTGGACCGATACCTCCAGTAATGGGTAATTCCTCTTTATTTACAGTGTGAACTATGACTAGTAGTAGTACAAATATTCCTGTGTGTATTTACACTTGTTTTTTCAACCTTTATACCAGTGTCCCAACGAGCGAGTGAAAAATACTACTGGCTACTGTTTGCACACCTCTCTTTAGTACTGGTTTAACTTCACATTTAATACTTGACAAGTTGCCTAGCGCAGTAGACACTATATACTATACTGTCACTCTAGTGGCAAGGCAAGTTTATTTGTATCGCACAATTTGTACACAAAGTAATTCAAAGTGCTTTACAGAATAGGAAAGATATTAAAATCATAATACAACAAATCAAAACATAAATAATCACACATAATCATCATAAAATTAACATTAAAAGAGAAGAGTGCAGAATAAAAACCTTTCAGTCATATGCACAGCTAAACAGAACTGTTCTGAGCCTGGATTTAAACATTGTCAAAGTAGAGGCCTGTCTCACATCTTCAGGACGACTGTTCCAGGTTTTAGCTGCATAAAACTGAAACGCTGATTCCCCATGTTTAGTCCTGACTCTGGGCACCAGCAGGAGGCCGGTCCCTGAAGACCTCAGAGTGTGAGATGGTTCATATGGCACTAACATATCGGAGATGTACTTTGGTGCTGGGCCATGGAGAGACTTGTAACAAGCAGAGCTGCTTTAAAGTCTATTCTCTGAGCCACAGGAGCCAGTGCAGAGACCTGAGCACAGGACTTATGTGCTCGTACTTCCTAATTCTAGTCAGGACCCAAGCAGTGACTATTGTGTAACTTAGTATGGATGTTTTTGTCCTTGTTGGAGACCCGTAGCTCATTCCAGAGGTCTGGGGGGCTAACAGACAGTGTCCTCATATAGGAACACTGTGTGGCCATTTCAGTGGCTCTACCCGAAACTTGCTATGTCCTTCAACAATCATCCAACATAAGAGAAAGAAAGCAAAAGTGAAAATGGTTACATAAGGTGGCTTAAAGAGGACATATTGTGCTTTTTGGGCTGTTTAGGATTACTATATCATATATAGATCATTATCTGAGGTTTATTTTGTTCATTGGAAACTGTAATAATGATCAAAAACAGTTTAATAATAGAAACAGGTTAAATTACTGTTCAAAACTGCCGAACTGATAGGGCCCATCTGTTAGTGGCGTTTCACCATACATGTTTTTTATTGTTGAAAAATGGCTACGTGGCAATTTAACCTTAAATGTATAACCCAGTGTCTAATTTGTTTTTTAAATAATCACAAGTATAGAGTACAGAGGTAGAGGGGCGGGGATGGGAGGGAGTGAAAGAGACATTTTCGGAGCAAATGCAGGACAATACAGGATTATGCAAACATGTCTGAATGATTCAAAAAATTCTGAGTAAACACTGTTAGGGTTAAAAGCTGGTTGATTTAACATAAGAACTCTTTACATGCTATGATTTTACTTGTAAAATATCCCCCCACATTGAATGTATCTTTGAAATGGTAAAATGTATTACGATTGTTCACATTCAACCATAGCCTTTTTTTTTTTCAAAGAATTGAGTGGTGCATCGTCCTTATTTTGGAGAACTATACATGGTTAAAGCTGCACTATGTAACTTTTCTGGTGGAGAGTCTGTTGCCTAGTCGTCTACTCGTCTGGAGATGTTGTTGGAGATGGAGAGAAGCAGGATGACGCCACCAGACCATGTTATAGATCAGATCTGTGGAAAGGTGACATTGCTAACAGTAAGAACGCATGTTTTTCTTTTTTTTTAAGCAGTAAAAATGCCTGTAGATAGATGATTTTAATGCCATAGTGTGGAACATTCAAAGCAACGCAATACATCTCCATGGAGACAAAAAGGTGGCAACTATTACCAGTCACTTGAGGTAAGCTTTCATGGGAACATTCATGTGGTGTACAAAGCAGGGACTGAACCTCCAACCTCCTGAAACAGAACAACCTGCACTACCCTCTACCTCGACGTAAATGTAAAGTGCTTTATTACTCAGTACACACACGTTCTAAAGAAAACTGATGGAGGATTAGTCTTATAAACAGAAGTGGAAAGTAACAAAGTCCAAAAGTAAAAGTACTGTACATTCTTCATTATCTGTACTTTACTTAAGTACATTTTTACAGTGGACACTTTTAACTTTTACTTCAATACATTTGAGAAGTACTTATTCTACTACACTTTAAAACTACACTGAAAAGTCTAAAAAAACATTAGCAAACAAAATTCTAGATATATATTTTATATAAAAAATTACCAGGAATATTAAGAGATTAATTTATCCAGGCATTTGTTTTTAAAGGATTTTTATGTGATACTTTTAGTTAAGTATAAGTAACAAAATTGAATACTTCTTCTACTGTTTTTAGAGGTAGGGGTAACCAGAAATGTAACCCAGGACTTTAAGTGCTGTGAGGTGACAGTACTCACCACCTCACCAAAATGAAATAACCTAAGCAAGATATTTGAATAATTATGTTAATATAATTATGTTAACTTTGTTTTAGTGAGACGAGTTTTAGTGAGACGAGTACTCTAACCTCTCACATGCACTTCAAATAAAAACATTTTTATCTAAATGAGAAATTGTGTCACTTAGATTTACTCGTTATATTTACTTGAGTAACTTTTTCCTATTAGCATACTTTTACTCCTACTTGAGTAACATTTTTATTGAAGTAACAGTACTCTTACTTCAATTAAGTTTTGGTTGCTCTTCCCACTGTGAGTAAGTCAAGTGACAAAAGCTTTATGTTGACAATATGAAATGATTTGAACATTTGTGTTTCTTGCACTGCTCTTTCAGATGTTTTTTTTTTCTAATTTTTGTGATACATCCCTTAAACATACCAGATTTTGTGCATTATTTAATGTTTAATGTTTAAAATTACAAATTAGAAAACGTCCAGACAGTTAAGTTACTTTCCGTTATTCTTACTAGTACTTTTTCCAAAATACTCTTCTTTGAGTCATTTCTTGGACTTCTACTTGAGTAATATTATTCTGAAGTAACATTACTCTTAGCTGAGTAGATTTTTTGGCCACTCTACTACCTCTGCTTAAACTGTTCGTAAAACTTGCTCTTATCAAAACATCCCTTTTCCAAACTGCTCCTGTCCGCTCCATCCTGTGCTCCGTGGGATGGCTGTTTGCTATCTCTCCATCTACTCAAGGCTGACGCAGCACCCCCTCCCCAAATAAAAATAAAAACCTCACACCCCCTCCCCCCCTTTTCACCCCCCTGTCCAAACTCTAATCAGATATGCCGAAGTCAAGGCTGCCCGGTGCCTGCATGCGTACAGTTATATAAGAGGATGGTGTTGGCTGGCTAGCATTAGCATGTGCCCTTCACCACTGTGTTATCGCCTCAGATCCATCCCACCCACATTAAAGGTGCACCGTGTAACTTTTCTAGTCAGGGGGGGTCAGGCACGAGGATGTTACTTCTTTGCCTGGAATGTGCCACAGTGTAATGAATCTATTTTGTGTTTATTCAAGATGTTTTTATTGCTCAAAATACCTTGAAAAATGTTTCCTACCCACCCGATTCGAATGCACATTTTTCCTACCCACCCGCTCAGATCTGAGCTGTAATTTGGTCTAGTGGCATCACCTTCGTGTCTCCATGGATAAGTTTAATGTCATACTATAGAACGTCCCAGGCAACGCCATAACATCTCTACGGAGAAAAGCAACTGGTCTACTCTCCATCAGAAAAGTTACATTATAGCCCAACCGCGTAAGCAAAAAATAGGCTTAAATAAAAATAAATGTTTTTGTTTTTTTTATCATTTTTTTAATAGCACTGAAAAACTTGCCTCCTCCTGCTTGTCTCCATGGAAATGTTGTTCCTTTGGCTTAAAAAAAAAAAACACATTATGGCTTAAAATGTATGTATCTTCATGAACTTTCTATTTCCATGAATTCAGGCAGAAAGTTCTACAGTGTCCCCTTAAATACAGATCACATTTTAACCAGTGACATAAAGCTTTTTGGGATGTGATCAGTTACCATATAAAATTGTGAGTTGTACAAGCCATTTCCGTGGACAGTGCTTTTGGCTTAATGGGGGCATAAGGGCGTACGGTAAATGCATTTGAATTCACCGCATAGTTTTAAGACACGCACCCAAAAGAATGTAACACAATTTCAATGCAGAAGGTTAGAGGAAAGGGTTAGTTATTCTATAGTCAGTAAATGGGTTTAGCAGGAGAATATGTAAAGCTTTTTGTATTAAAGTTCAAAGTTTGGAATGAGAGCAAAGAAGGAGTTGCTATTAAGAACTGTTAATGGCATCTACATTTAGACATTCCTTTTTCCGGTCTATTTTAGCTGTACAATAGTGATCTAACCACATACAGACAATACACGCTCAATCTTCTCATACTTTTTTCAGTTTTCACGTTGTTTTTGCTTATAAAATGTTCTAGGTTACAGAAGGTCGAAATGCAAATACTGCAATTCATCCAGAAATGCTTATACGAGCCAGGTTTGTGAAGATGCAGGCCTACTCACAGTAAGGAAGTTTTTCAATGCAATGAAAATAACCAAATAGAAAAAAAAAATGTAATCTATTTTTTGGCTAAAAAGTTGCATACTGAGGCTTTAAAGGACAGTTATTAGTTATTATTTTTGATAAAGCTTGTGCAATAATTCCACTCCCCTTGAGCCATCACAGTTTGAATTTTTCCAGGATTGTAATGTCACAGGTAAAGACTGTTTTTAAGTTCAGAAATCACTGGCAGACTCATTTGTGCTGTCAAATCATTACGACCACGTGCTGAGATGCCAAACATGAGATGACATGAGATGCCAAAGCTAAGGTACTCAAGAGCATATTTAAAGGCCTATAACAATACAAAATGTGCATAATATTTTGTTCTTTAAAAAGATAATAGACTAATGTTGCCTCTCATTATCAGAAAACATATTTGTAAGCTTAAAGAAAAATCTACTTATTGCCTCCATGTTGTTTCCATTACATTGTTTTTTTAATGATTGCCTGTTCAAGGCTGAGGGACGTATGGACGGAGTTTACCCAGGAACAGTGAGCCATACACGGGCTCAAAAACAAACGACTGTCCCCCCTAACCACCAGCGTCATATCCTCCTCCGCTCACGTTCGCAAATTTCAGTGATAAATTTACAACAACAACATAGAGATAACATTGTTGTGAATTCAAGATGTGGCTTTTGTGTATGGCTCATTGGAAATTTAAACAATAAGTTATTTAAGTTATTTCAGGATTTCATTAAAGGGGCTGTAGGCTGCTTGATTTTTACATGTAGAGTTTTGCTCCGTGTTAAGGTATATTGTAAATGTGTAACGTTCTGGCTGCAGCTAACTATAAAGCATTTTTTTATCAATTCTATCTCTATAAAATAATTGTGTATTGTATCATATGCAAGAAAGGGCCTTAAACGTTGGACTGACTGAACATCTATCCCTGATTCATTTGAAAAAAATCTGTTCTAGCTGTGTATGTGCTCAAAAATGGGAATACTTGCTATGTGCCATAACGGACCGGTTGAACAGTCTTTATCATATATTTTTATATTATTTATGTTTGCAGTTTAAGTAAGTTAATTCGCTCTCACGGCTCATAGTAAAACATAGGGATATAGCTATGGAAATTTTAAAAGATATAGAACATTTTTATTTCAGACTTGTTTTTGGGCCCCTAACCAGTGATTGAGCAAGTTACAAGTTAGAAGTTTAATTTAATGGCTACTTTTTCCTTTCGCACTTTGAAAATCAGGTAAAGTGGCTTTAATACCCTGTGTTAATAAATACAGCTTTATTGATTGATTAAAATTACATCTGATTTTTTGTGGGGAGCCCCTCTTAGAGCATATTTAAAATGTAAATCTAAACTACCCATCCATCCATATTTGCATATTACTGAAATTAAAGACCCTGTACCAGATTTTTTGAGCAAAATATGTCTTGCCCCAGTACAGATAGTTGTATAAGCAGCTCCTGAGGTCAGAATAGGCCCCTCTGTACTGTCTGCATCTAATTATGAAGCATTTTATAATCCGACAATCAGGACGCGCACGTTAGCATGCTAGTTGTTGTTAGCGTTGCCGTCGCAGCCAAACTCTGCACTGGTCTCTGAGTTGTGAAAAGTGCTTATAAACTCATCTTGCTGACTAATTAGGATGCATAAGGTAAGTGAGGAAAAAACTTTGAACCACTGCAAACTGTTTAAAATGAACTAGTTATTTTGTTTATGCTTGTAATACAGTAAAAATCAGGTACAGCGCCTTTAAAGCATGAAAGGCAGTCTATGTTTGTTGGGGTGACGTGGGGACGGAGTAGTTATTGTTATGATAGTTAACAGAAACACTACATCTTGTGTCACTAGAGGTACACTGATGGTAGCACATGCATATCTTTGGCTTGGTTTATATTTTTTCTGTCTGGCCTTGTTCAGTCGAGGCTGCAGCTGCGTCACAGGAACTCTTCTGACATCAAGCCATGCTCCTCTGAAAAGTACTACTACTACTATCACCACATTCACTGATTTTGAGATTTCATATTTTTGTAATGTCAGTATTGTCAGATTCAGTGTTTCCTTATGTTCAGTTTATGTGTCTTGTCCCAGTACAGCTTTATATTACGTTTTGAAAAGCACTTATAAACTCGTTGTGAATAATTAGGATGCTCGGAATGCACAATGAAAGTGAGGAACAACTCTGAACCTCTCAAACCATTTAAAAATAACTAGTTCTGTTTTTCATGTTTTTAAGACAGTAAAAATCAGTCAAGTACTTCGCTTTTAATGGTACATTATGTAAGTTCTCAATTTGCTTGTCTCCATGGAGATGCTATTGCTCTTCTCGACTTGAAATTCCATCAATATGGTATTAAACATATCTCCATGGAGACAAACAGGTGACAGCACCAGGCCCAGTTATAGGTCAGATCTGTGGAAAGGTGACCCTGCTTACATTAATAATGCATTTTTTTTTTCAAGGTAATTTTGAGTAATAAAAACACAATAGTTGAACAAATGCAAGAAAGATCAGTTTAACATTTCAGGCAAAGGAATGACATGTCATTGGAGAGAAGCAGATGGCAGACCTTCCACCAAAAAGTTACACAGTGTAGCTTTAAAATGTAATAATGTAATAAAATTGGTGTGAACATCAGCTTGACCTGGTCTATCAATGCTATTTTTTATAGTTTATTATATGAGGTCTAGGAATGCTAGAATATTAGGACATTTGGGACAAGAGTAAATTTTCCAAACTAGGTTAAAGGTGGTAAAAGATGATTTGGCTGAATGCATGATTCCATGGAAATAAATAAGTAAAAAGATACTTTAGAACTTTCACCATGGTGATGGGTTTTATGCTATACTGTGGAATATTAAAGCCATTTCCATAGAAATGAGATGCAAGCCCAATCAGGACGCATGTTTTCTCATGTTTTGTTTCTTGTAATAAAAACATTAACAGTGAAAAAAAAAAGGTTTTATATTTGTGTATTTTTTTCAACAAAAAAGTTACACAGTGAGGCTTTATTTTTTTATTTATTTTGTTATATTTATTATTAAGTTAATATGGGCATGCTAATAACATTGGATTAGACCAGATGCATTGTTTTAAGTGTTATAGCACAAGCGCTAACTCCTGTCCATAGGGGGCTTTTAGAGGGGTTTTGTTCAGAAAGGAACGTTAAAAGTTCTGCACAAAAGTACAAAATGAGTTAAAATGAGACAGATACTTTGTAGAGATGATATTGCTGAATATTTATACTTTTTATTATTTTTCAATTTTTTTCAATCTTTGAATTTTTGTTCCACTTTAGCTAAACCCACACTGACAGCGGTCCTACTGTATATCTACGTCAGTTGGAGCAGGAGTCAAGGCTGGAACTGGCTGTGAGTGCGCTCCCGCCCGCCCAGGCTCGTGTTGGGGGGTTTGTCCACACTCCTGGAGCGTGCCTCTCAGGTGTGGTCCTACCCCCCTCCCCCTCTCACCCTGCACGTCTCTCATCTCGTTCCCCTTGACCCTGACACGCTGGGGACAGGGGCTGATAACAGGACATCCCCCCTCCCTCACCCCCCTTCCCTCCTGGCTCATTCCTCACCTCTGTCCAACTGACACACTTCCAGACGGGATAACCTTGTGTGGGGAGACTCTCTGATGCCTCTGCTGCTGCTGTCATTTTCTCCCACTTTCTCTGGTATCTCTTGTTCAGGGCTTCTCTTTCCTTATAAGACTTCACTTCATTCTGTCTCACAAATATATTGTTTAGAAAGTATAAACAATTATTACATATCAAAATATAAATTCAATCTCGAAAGAAAGCAACACTATCCAACTTCTGTGTTAGTTCTTTTTTATTGTAGTTTAAATTGGAAGATTATTGTGATCTTGACATGTTAAAATAAAATTATAGTTTATTATTTTTTGTCACTCAAAATAAGCGTCACACTCGCGGAAGCCCGCCAAACGCTGCCAAAAAGCCGTGCATTTATCGAGAAATATGCATTTAGAGTCCTGTCGATCTTCAGATCCACATATGTATGTGAGCAGCTATTCTACGGCATGAATTATGTTAAAAACAAACACCGCTCACGCTTCACAAACGATAGTTTACAGTCCTGCGTAAAGATGAAAGTGACTTTGTACAGCCCCGATTTGCAGACGCTGTGTGCGGAGGTTCAGAGCAGAAGTCTCTGTAGCATTTCATGGATTTCATTAGCAACACACTATAGCTGTTTATACAAAGCATAAAGGAAAAAAAAAAACAAAAACAATATATACAGTGTTATCTTCATTTTAGATGTCAAAAAGTATTTGTGGCTTTTTTTTCTGTGGAAACCGGGTCCAAATGGCTCTTTGGGTGTTAAAGGTTGCCCACCCCTGGTCTAGTCAAAGCAATAACACCTCCATGAAGACAAGCAGGGTTCAGACCCTCCACCTGAAAAATGACATAAGCCTCGTTTCCACTGGTTTGCTCTGGAGCAGATCGGGATGGGCCACAAGTGTCCCCACTGTCTAAAGTGAACCATACCGCCATGTCTGAGGAGTCCGAAACGTACCCAGGAGGGTACTAGCTCCCAGAGGGAGCCAGCGGATCATTTTAGCTAAGGTGTGGCTACACAAGAAACAAGATGATTGGGAAAGAGAGAACACAGACTAAACGCAAAAAGCAGATATAAACAAAATAATAATCTCTCACCAAACACTGATTTGATGCTGTATTTCCAGTTGTGGCACTGTATATGTTGAACTGATATGCGTCGCAAAAAAGCAAAATGGCAACAGCTGTTTTTCGATGCATGGCACTCGCATATAAAGATCAAAAATATAATATTTTTTGTGCATAATGCATCAAATATGAGCCAAATAAACGCACTAAAACTAACAAAAAACAGAAGTAGTTCTGTGTTTATGCTAGCATCAGCCATGTCTCACAGTGCCACAAACTAAACGTCTTTTTGTGCATTGCTGAAATCAGCCTCATGATTACGAGTATAATTCAAATATGATTTTGATTTTATTTCTAAAGAAAACTTTTGCAATGTTTGGGTGACGTCAATGAGCCCTGCCCCTGGACCCGAAGCCGTGTTCAGAGCATGGAGACGCAACTAGAGGGAGCCGCACCAAACAGACCTTCTCCAAGGCGGCCCCAGGCGAACCATGCCACTGGAAACAAGGTTATAGTGCACCTTTAACTTTGGCAAATCTCTCATGGGTTTTGTCTCTGTATTTTCCACATGTTCTTACTTAAACTTTACATCTATGGTATAGTATAGTAACACTTAGCATTTTCATGTTTGTCACAATATTATTCTCATTTATTTTTCTATGAATACTAATAGTTGTACTAAATGGTCCTTGTATTGTGCATATTTTACATTTTGTTTTGCACATTCTGTCTTCACAAGGACCATGCTCCACATTCCTCACGCTTCATATTCCTCTACATCCATCCATCCATTTTCTTCCGCCTATCTGGGGCCAGGTCGCGGGGGCAGCAGTCTAAGCAGGGACTTCCAGACTTCTCTCACCCCAGACACGTCCTCCACTTTCTCGGGTGGGACCCAAGGCATTCCTGAAGCTTATACCTTGAAGCTACTGTAAGCAATGTAAGCATGCAGTGAATTGCGATCAAATCCATCCATCTTCTTCTGCTTATCCGGGACCGGGTTGCAGGGGCAGCAGTCTAAACAGGGACTCCCAGACTCCAGGGAGTCATCCAGGAGGTATCTGGAACAGATCCCCAAATCACCTCAGCTGGCTTCTCTCGACGTGGACCAGTGGCTCAATGACGAGGAGCAATGGCTCTACTCCAAGCTTCTGCCATGTGACCGAGCTCCTCACCCTATTTCTAAAGGAGCACCCAGCCATCCTGCGGAGGAAACTCATTTCGACCGCTTGTATCTGCAATCTTTTCCTTTCAGTCATTACCCTCATGACCATAGGTGAAAGTAGGAACGTAGATTGACTGGTAAATTGAGAGCTTTGCCTTTCGGCTCAGCTCCTTCTTTACCACAACAGGACGATACAGCGACCGCACCACTGCAGATGCTGCACTGATCTGTCTGTCAATCTCATGCTCCATCCTTCCCTCACTCCTGAACAAGACCCCGAGATACTTGAACTCCTCCACTTGAGGCAAAAATTCCCCACCCAGCTGGAGAGGGCAAGCCACCTTTTTCCGGTCGAGAACCATGGCCTTTTAATTTTAATATCAATATGGACTCATTTTAGCCTGTTAGTTGTAAATCTAGCCTTATGTAGGTTTTTGGACTTGCTTATTGTGGGCCCAGGTGAGGAAAATTGCAGCTTTCAGCCATGTTATAATCTCTGCTTGTGTTTGTTGTTGGTTTGTTTGTCAACTTTGAAAGAGTAAAAAAAGTTTAGTTACACAGAACAGATGAAATAGACAAAAACACATCTACAGTGGGGCAAAAAAGTATTTAGTCAGTCACCAATTGTGCAAGTTCTCCCACTTAAAAGGATAAGAGAGGCCTGTAATTTTCAGGTACACTTCAACTAAGAGAGACAGAATGGGGGGAAAGAATCCAGGAAATCACATTGTAGGATTTTTAATGAATTAATTGGTAAATTCCTCGGTAAAATAAGTATTTGGTCACCTACAAACAAACAAGATTTGTGGCTCTCACAGACCTGTAACTTCTTCTTTAAGAGGCTCCTCTGTCCTCTACTCGTTACCTGTATTAATGGCACCTGTTTGAACTCGTTATCAGTATAAAAGACACCTGTCCACAACCTCAAACAGTCAGACTCCAAACTCCACTATGGCCAAGACCAAAGAGCTGTCAAAGGACACCACAAACAAAATTGTAGACCTGTACCAGGCTGGGAAGACTCAATCTGCAATAGGTAAGCAGCTTGATGCGAAGAAATCAACTGTGGGAGCAATTATTAGAAAATGGAAAACATACATGACCACTGATGATCTCTCTCAATCTAAGGCTCCACGCAAGATCTCACCCCGTGGGGTCAAAATGATCACAAGACAGTGAGGAAAAAATCCCAGAACCACACGGGGGGACCTAGTGAATGACCTGCAGAGAGCTGGGACCAAAGTAACAAAGGCTACCATCAGTAACACACTACACCGCCAGGGACTCAAATCCAGCAGTTCCAGACGTGTCCCCCTGCTTCAGCCAGTACATGTCCAGGCCCGTCTGAAGTTTGCTAGAGAGCATTTGGATGATCCAGAAGA
>KN483768.1:0-16452 GCA_000787095.1 Periophthalmodon schlosseri | reverse complement strand
TGATCCCAAACACACCGCCCGGGCAATAAAGGAGTGGCTTTGTAAGAAGCATTTCAAGGTCCTGGAGTGGCCTCGCCAGTCTCCAGATCTCAACCCAATAGAAAATCTTTGGAGGGAGTTGAAAGTCTGTGTTGCCCAGCGACAGCCCCAAAACATCACTGCTCTAGAGGAGATCTGCAGGAGGAATGGGCCAAACTACCAGCAACAGTGTGTGAAAACCTTGTGGAGACTTACAGAAAACAGATTTTTTTTCTCATTTTGTATCTCATAGTTGAAGTGTACCTCTCATAGTTGAAGTGTACCTATGATGAAAATTACAGACCTCGCTCATCTTTTTAAGTGGGAGAACTTGCACAATTGGTGGCTGACTAAATATTTTTTTGCCCCACTGTATAAGTCATATTGGCTCTGCTTATTCCAGGACTTCATTATGAAAAGTCTGTTAGCATCATGTTGCTAATGGCTGTGCCGCTAATTAGCTATTTCTCTGTCCTTAGTGAAGACCATAGCCTGTATAAAGAAGTGTACTAAGTGAGTGTGATGTCACCCATAGCGTTCGGCCCCAGTCAAATGAAGCTCGTCAAGGCTAGCAGATATAGGGGCAAAATTCGAGTCAAGTTCCATATTTGGAATTCCAACCGCGAGTATCATAGCAACCAAAGAGCCATTTGGGATCGAGGCTGTTGAAGGTAACGCCTCTTCCCGCCCACACCACTTGTTTAGCAGGGGGCGGGCGCTGTCAATCAAACCTGTTGCTAAAGCTAGCAGGAGTGACCTCGGGGAAAGAAGGCGCCTTATTGGTCTGTTATTAATGTTCATATCTTGATTTACGGGGAAAATAGCCAAATAAAAACACCAGAATCATGTAGCTATGTCCATTTATATGTACAGTTTATGGTGACCCAAGACCCCCACCCTCCCAAAAAAAAAGGACATGCAGGGCCAAGAAGGTACCAGTTCTACTGCTCCAAAGTTTTCCATAAATTTACCAATACATTGTTTTAAAGATGCTCAGTGCAACTTGTCTGGTGAAGGGTCTGCCACCTCCTTGTCTTCACAGACACGTTATCAAAATGTTCCACAGTATGGCATTAAACTTATCTATCTTGTATCAATGACAGATGTTATTATTATTATTATTATTATTATTATTACTATTGCTTAAAAATACCTTGAAAAATGCATATTCTTACTATGAGCACCCCGGCTCTCCACAGACCTGACCTTATAATCTTTCCTGGCGACGTCACCTGCTCATCTGTCTTATGGCCATACATTGGAACTTTTAAGGCAAAACAATAACATCTCCATAGAAACGAGTACTTGGCCTGCAGAAAGGTATCCAAAACACAGGTCATAACTATTACCATTTCTTTCACAACCCTGAAATGCCCTTTCTTTGCCTATACTTCACTGTAGTTCCTGCTCTTAGTTGTCTGCATATGTAGTGAATGCCACAAGTTTGCAGACTCCATTTTGAAAGCAAACCACAAACTGCTCTATCAACAATGAGCTTGTTTGAAATGACTCGTACTGTACTCTCTCTTTTCTCTTTTGTATTGTACCCCATTGACTCTTACATCACATCCCCATTCAACTCTATAGAGCAGAAAAGTTTGGTCTTGTCTTGTTCGCTGCAGTTTTCAAAAGCTATAGCCGGCATTGTCTGAACCACACATACATCACCTAAACGTATCTTCGCTTAATACGAGCCCTCTGACACTAACACTTGATCTAGCATTATTTTCTACTGCCGTCGTTGTGAAAAGACCCGGCTTCTTGACTCCCGCTCCACACCTTGCTATTTAATTAAACGACAATGAACTCTGACCCCTCACCAGCCAATCGGATGGCTCCATTCACTCTTCGTGTACGAGTTCTATACCGGGACATACGTGTGACCTATGTGGTATTAGCGTAGCTTTAAGTGTGTTTTAGGCATTGATCAAACAATCTTTTATCTGAATACTTAGCCATGGCGTTTAATGGGGTCAGCCGGACCTACTCGCGCCCCCTGACTCTTTTCGATTTTGCGCATGCAGTGAGCTTGATTAGAAAACGTACAAAAGCTTCTCAATTGGTTTTAATTGAGTTCACATTTTGCCACTGTGTTTTGAAAGTAAATGTATTCAACACGGCAAAGCATGATGGGTTAGTAAAAAGCATCTTTTATGACTGCTAATTACCAACTAGTCGGCTGTAGCCTTGAGCGTGAATGGGATTCTGGCATAAATCTACACTTGAACATCTGGTGTCCCCATAATAAAAAATTTCACCAGCGCATTGCAATAAATTCACGCTAAACTCAGAATAGCGATAAGGTTGACAATTACTGGGCGAGCGAAGGAGGTTCGGGTAAGCACAAAGCCACCTCCTGTTGTTATGAAATGTATGATCAGGCTTTTAAGAAGTCGATCCAGGGAGCGCCAGGGGAGTGGGGGTCAAGGAGGATGCAAGCAGGCCAGTTGGAAGCGGTCTGGCATTATAGTGTAAACACTACAAACCTATCTGCATGGAACGCTCAGATCAACAGGACTAGCTGAAGCTAATACTCTATATGTGATCTTTTGTACAGGAAGCATTAGTGAGAGGAAGAGGAAGTTATTTATAGGTTTAAATACCTGGAGAATGATGGTGTTCAGTGGAGTTGATCTGACCCTCGTGTTGATCTCCCCAGGTGCTCAGAGCATGTGCCAATCCGGAAACATGTGCTGTTTGTTATTAGATGTGCTAAATGGTCAGGTCGAGAGGGATGGTCAGCTGTGATTGGTCCTTAAAAAGAATGAAGTTTAGAAACAGGATTATAAATAAGATTATGGTTAAGGTTAGGAACAGGGTTAGATAGTCGGCTCCGTCGCTCCATACCCAACTAGCACTAACCTTGAATTACACTCTAACACAACATTGTGTGTATACAATATTATGTTTTTTTATTATGATATTATACTACTAAATCAAGTACTTATACTACTTATGTTCTAAAAAAAAATACTGAATACATTCTCTCTCTTTTTGACAAGCTAGCTTTTATAGTAGGAGCTGTCCATTTTACATACTGGCAGATAATCTCGGCAGGGTATAACCATAGACTGTACACATATGGACATAGCTAACCTGCTAGCCGCCGCGTTCCAAATAGGAAGTGATCATGGGCTGCGCTTCCGGCTCCATCGGCCCTGTTTCCAATTCACTTTACTTTAGAAAACTGTCGCCCCTCTCTCCGTAAATGCTGCTGTCAGGCTCGTCATTTTGGTCTTAAAATATTGACCTGTTCTACGTGATCCTGTTTTGTTTTTTTTTTTGTTTTGTTTTTTATGTCGTGCCCTTAACTGCCCTTAACTAACTAAGATATGAACATTAATAACAGACAAATCAGCTGCCTTCTTTCCCCGAGGTCCCTCCCGCTAGCGTTAGCAACAGGTTTGATTGACAGCATTGCTAAGCACCCGCCCCCTGCTAAACCAGCAGTGTGAGAAGGGGCGTTGCCTTCCACAGCTTCGCTCCAGATTGGCGCTTTGGTTGCTATGATACTTGTGGTCTTAATTCTAAACATGGAGCTTGGCTCCAAATTCGCCTCGTAACCGCTAGCCTCCATGAGCTTCATTTGTCTGGCAAGTGAGGTCACACTCACTTAGTCCACTTCTTTATGCAGTCTATGGGCATACAAAATCAGAGCAAAACTGATTTCTTTCTGATTGTTCACATTTTTATTCCAAAACAATCATTTTCAAGTCATTGACTTGTGGTCTCTCTCCCTCTCACCATCCTTGCAATGAACTTCCATACCACCAGGTTTCAAATTCATAAATAATCAAATTTTGTAATTATAATCTTGGCATCTAGGCAGCATCATTTTGTTGCACAAATAGTCAGCCATAAGCTTGTACATATAATGACAATGTGGTCTGATTGCCATGGTCTGAAAGTTATGAGATTTAGGTAGTTTATATAGAAGTCATATATTGTTCTAAATAATACATTTGTTATTTGTGATTTCTTTACAACTGATCACCTGACTCACAAGGACAATTATCATGAAATGATGTCTTTATTTGCTTTACATTATTTTCAGCCTTCTTTTTTGTGAACCCGGTTGAATCCACATGATAATTTGTAACGATAAATTCTGAAGCAGGAGACAGAGTGCGGCAGAGTGGGTGAGTTTACAATAGGTTTGGCCTTATCTAACTTCTTCGTCCCATTGTTACAGAACACAAAGGCTGTGGAGCTGTGCAAAAGAGGGAACTTTGTCAAGGACACGAGGAGATTGGTCCTCTCATACAGCTATAGAGCCCACTGCAGTCAAAGCCGTGTCCAGAACAGCACAGTACTGGACACACTGTATGATACATATATAGTTACATACATAGTTACATAGCTACATAGATAAATAGATCAATCCTAAATCTTAGTTGTACTTTCAGCATTAATTAAGGGTTAAAGGTGAACTATGTAACTTTTTAAGTGGTGCGTTCGCCACTTGCTTTTCTCTGTGGAGATGTTATTTCTTTACCTGGAATGTTCCGCATTATGGCATTAAACTTATCTATCTCCATGAAGACGAATGCCAGGTAGATAAGTTTAATGCAAGTATAATGAAACCTGGAAGATGCACCAAAGATGGCAGCGTAGTTTCCAGTAGCCTGTGCTCACTGACGCGAAATGCCAAAAAGGTTAGGCTAAATCTTACAAAGCTAACTTTTAGGCGCTTTGAGGATTTAAAAATGTTAAAAGTTCATGTTGTGAAAATACAAAAGAATCCCTACAAAATCCGACCTTTGTGAAAGCTGTGGACGCTCTGTCAGCCGAACATGAGCAGTTTGAATTCACAACAAATGCATTATGCTCTATGGGGGAATTCTTTCTGGGCCAGAGCTCTTGGGAGCTGCAGTACCTATGGAGCAGCCATGAGTCCATCTCACACAGGGAGGGAAAGGGAGGGAACATTCCAGGGAAAGCAATGACATCCGTGGAGACGAGCAGGTAGAGGCCCTCCATCAGTAAAGTTACATAGTAACTTTTGTGACCTTTAAATTACTACTTCTTAGTAGTAGTAGTAATTTAAAGGTCAGAAAAGTTACTAGACTAGACTAGTGTCTTCCGAGGAAGGGCATGCATGGCGCATGAAAGGGGCCTTTATTGTCGCTTGCATCTTTAATTTATTCTGTGTTTGATTTTCTGCACCTATAATTTATGTGTGATTTAAATACTGAATTAATTTAGTATTTAAGACTTTTCTGTTTAATTATCCTCATGTTTTATGGCATTGTGTTTGTAAACAGAATTTGAAAAATGACTTAAAGTTATATTATTACTTTATGTCGCATTAACAGAGGAGTTAATGACCAGTGATTAAACAGGCAACCTTTGTGTTATGTGAAAACTATAATGCACAAAAGTTTTTATTTAACCAAAGCTACTTTCTGTAGTGTTGTGTTTGAATAAACTGTATTACACTTCAGACTCATTTGAATTAATCGGCATAGTGTATTGTGGCCTTGGCAAGTAAATGCTGACTTATTTTAGAGGAGTAGAGAACCTTTGTCATTTTGATTTGACTCTTTTTTTGACAAATGACAAGGTCAGCATGTTATTCTGTCATGTGAATGAAATTTACCAGGTTTTGTTATGCAAATCATATTCAATGATGTACTTCCTACACAGCCAATGTAAGGAGCTAAGGCTACATCTGAGCCTTTGCTTTCCTCTCTCAAAGGATAACAAAGGATAAAGAAAGTAAAGTAGTAAAAAGTTAAAACTCAAACTTTGAAGTTAATCTTAAGTGTATTTTTCAATTGTTTCAATTCAAGTTTATTTATATAGCACATTTAAAACAACTTCAACTGACCAAAATACTTCACATAAAAGTCAACAAAAAACAAACATACAGATAACACGATACATACACAAGAACAATAAAACCCAAGATATCAACATACAGATAACACGATACATACACAAGAACAATAAAACACCAAGATATCCTGTCTAGGGTTAAATGCCAGGGAGAAGAGGTGGGTTTTCAGTCTAGTCTTAAACCACATTAAAGACTGAGAGGATCTGACAGGCAGAGGGCGCTGTTCCATAGTCTGGGCGCTGCCACAGAAAAGGCTCTGTCACCTCTGGTCTTGAGCCTGGCTTTGGGCACAGCAGCAGGAGCTGATCCAGCTGACCTCAGGGCTCTGGGTGGAGTATAGGGCTGCAGTAACTAATGTCACTGTGAGGACTCTGAGAAGGAGTATGTGTGTGTCTGTGTGTGGGGTTTGGTCGTGGCACAGATTGGGGATGTTCAGCAGAACATTGTTCAACAATTTACCAGTTCAAAGCCAAATACAAAGAATGGTTTTATTACAGTACAGTGCAACAGGATGAAGTTAAATATTACACATAGTTGTAAATGTTATGGTGTGTATTATTAAAGTTTTATTAATGATATCTATAGTAACATAACAGTATGTACATTATTAGTAAGTGTTTATATGAGTACTGATAAATCAAATGTACAAAAGTGATGTATTTATGTTTGTGTTAGTGTTTGTAATCACTTAACAAACCGTCAAGTAAACATTTTAGGTATCTGTACTTTACTCAAGTTAATTTTACAGTGAGTACTTTTTACTTTTACTTCACTGCATTTGCATCTTATTCATGCTGGTAAATGGTCACATTTTTATATAGCGCTTTTTCACTTTCAAGGCACTCAGACCACTTCACATCGAGGAACCACTCACCCATTCACACACATATTCATACACAGTATTCATCTGTGGGAGCTAGAATCGCACCGCCACCAGGGACAGGACAGGTCAGTGTTGACCTGACCTCAATGATGTTTATGTCGAGAGGGGGTTTCGAACCGCCAACCTTCAGATTAGTGGACAGTCCCTCTACCATCTGATCTACTGTCGCTCCTCTCTCCACACACGGTGTCAAGCTGCTGTTGCCACAGCTGCCCTGGAACTGACTAACAGAAATGTGGCTGTTAATCTGTGCCAACAACCTTTGACTATGCCACTCACACACTATATATTCATAGTGTTGGAGAGACATGCCACTTAATGCTGGATACTACTGAAAGAGGCTAATTATTAGTGACACTTCTGCATCGTATTTTTGTACAGTATATAAATGAAACTATGAAGTATGCTAAGTCCTTGTGGAGATGATTGAGCGCTATACATACTGGGACAAATAGATAGGCTTGGATGCCATATTAGCAAGCTAAACTAGACTGGGATTCAAGTGGGGGCCGAGCAAACATGTTTCAACATTACAAATTCTTAATACATTAAAAATTCTGCTTTTATTGTTTTATTATGTATTTAGTGATAACTTACAAAGATCAGTACTTTTCATTCCATTCATTGTAAACTGCAATATTTATCTAAAAATATAGAAAAAGCCAAATTTGTTTCCTGTTTAAAATGGCGGGACTGAATAGGCCTATCTTTTATGGTGTTTACATTTTGAATAATTTTGACATTTTGTAACCCCTTTTCACTGTAAATTGTGTAAATGTTTCTTGTGCAAAATTTCTTCTTGGTTGTTAATTCCTATATATATATTTCTTTTCATTCTCACAGTATTTCACAATGAATTATATCTAAAACAACAACTCCTCCTGTACATCAGCAGGCCTAACAAATTCACTTCCATTTCTTTTGGGTCTTATGATGTGGCCAGCAGGGGGCACAAGTCAGTCATGTGTCATCCATCACTATTCCCAATTTAAACCTGTATTTGACGGTATTTTTTTTTTTTTTACTCCATCCACCCCCATCCCCTCAAAGAAATAAAGTGCAATATGTGTAGATCTTTCTTCATTATTGACCTTGCTTGACGACACTGAGGAAATCCCCTGCCATGTCCACTCTCTCTTCACACCATTGTTGCCCTCTCTTAAATGTCCCTTTTCTAAGTGCTTTGTTGTGTTGTACCCTTTCTGGTCATGGTCACATTCACGGAAATTTGTAATGTTCCGATGTAGTTTTTTAAATGTATTTTTTCATCCAATACTGATATCCGATATTTGTCTTGCTGTTGTGGCTGGTAGTCGATATTGTAGATTATCATATTGCCTATTGAAGATTACGATATGAGTATTTTAATATCTGTTGTGACAGTAGTTCAGTTGGTAGAGTGTTTGTCCACTGATCCAAAGGTTGGCGGTTTGAATCCCTCTCTCAGGATGAGCGGTCAGTTGGTGCAATTCCAGCTCCCACAATCGAATGCTCTTGTTTTATCCTTGGGCAAGACACTTAACCCACCTCACCCACAGTGTCTGTGTACACTGGTGTATGAATGTGTGTGTGAATGGGAGAGTGAACGTGGGAGAGACCCAGGACATGAGGAAGGCACTATGTCTCTCGACTGGCCTGGGAACACCTTAGGGTCCCACCGGAGGAGCTGGAGGAAGTGTCTGGGGCGAGGGAAATCTGGGAGTCCCTGCTTACATTTCTGCCCCCATGACCTGACCCCGAATAAGCGGAAGAAAATGGATGGATGGGCTCCTTTAACAGTATGTTGGTGCAATGGTGAATAAAGTTTTATATAAGGCCATTTACACAGTTGCATTCATGTGGCTGTAAAGAATCAATACATGAATGAATGCAGGGATTATTTTTTTTATTTATTTTCAATATCTTAAGGCTCTTTCGAGGATAATCTTTTTATTCTATCAATTATATCTGAGAGTAAATTGTACCTTAAGGACAACAAGCAAAATTCATCATGATCCAAGTCTACATCATAGGACAACGTTACAGTTTTATAATATATAACAGTCAAAATAATGAGCTATAATCCTTCAGTCAAGTATATGGCTGCATCAGTCTCAGTGCTATATACTGACTGCAAGTATTTATCCTCTTCTTTCTTGTTTCACATATTTGATCATTAGTAAAAAGATTCCTCTGTATGTATTTCATTTCACTTGTGTTGGTAGTTGCCTCAGTAATGATGGGTCTTAGACATAGATACTCAGTCAGTGTTAAATAAGACCCTATTGTGCTTGTGTTTGTTATATAGTTATAATCTATGACACCCGTAGATCATTATGTTATAATTTGGACATTTTAAAGCGTTATATTCATCTAAAACAACTTAATAAAGGAAACAAATCCACTGACTTCCACGTTAAAAAACTGCGGTGCCCAATGGGAGCTGATGTCGCCGTAAACGTCATCACAACAAAGAGCCGTGCAGCTGTTGGCGCCTCCTATGGATAGCTGCAGATAATGTTTGTGAGTTGCAGATTTTTTTTGTCATTTGTACCAAAATGACTACGCGATGCTGCCGAATCCTAGGTGTATCACCAATTAAGAAAATACAATTGAAGAATTAAGTAAGTAGAGAGCAGTGGGCGAGATTGATCGACAATCTGGCATCTTGAAAATAAGCGATTAAAGATTGCTCAAACATGCATTAATCACACCCAAAACAACTTCATGAGAAGGGGAAACAACTACAACACGATTAAAAGCTCTGAAAAGTCGATTTTGCATAATAGGGCTTTAAAGCTGACATTAGGACTGTTTATACATAAAAGGTACACTAATATTAAAGAAACTATATGTAAGATTTAGATTTTAAATGTCATAAAATCTGTGTCCCTAGATATGGCGTAAACTTGTTCAAATCAAATATGGCTTTTACTGATAACAATTCTAATGCTGATTTATTCTCAGTTTAAAAAAAAAAAAAAAAATGGTTTTATGGTTCTCAAGGCAATTATCCAATCAGAAATCAGAATGAGCCTCACATGAATCTCTCATTTGGGCTGCCAGTTTCAGTGCTGAAATACAGTTGGTTTAAACCCAAAAGAACTCTCTCTGATGTGAACCCTACCTAAACCCAGCACCTGCAGCCAATCATTAATCATTAAGTGCTAATGCAGCCTCTGCAGCTCAGTGAGTGGTTTCTGGTTTTAATATAGGTCTAAGTGTAACTGCTGCTTAATGAATGAAAATAAAAGGCTATTTCTATTTGGTTTTTTTTACACATCCACCAAAGACTCACTTCAACATGACACCTTCTATACAAAAGCTGAAAGAAATGCAACTTTGTTTAGTGTGATAAACCTAGTAAACAAGCCTAATCTAATCAATACTAAACATGTGATAACTCATTTTATGTAACTAATCACAGACAGAAATGACCAGGGCTAAAATGTGAGTGGGAGTGTGTTTACCCTTTGAAATGTGTATAATCTAAATAAAATGTTACACTACAATAATAATAATTTAAAATCTAACTGTTCTTTTGATGCCTATGTACTTAGTAATCTTATTTAATGATAGTGTTCACATATCTGCCTGTGCATATCTCATATCAGACTGATGTATCAGTGATTTTCCACACACTGAGCATCCTGCTGAGGCTTTCACCCACACAGATTGTGAGTATCACTGCAGAGTATACACGGGATTTAGTCTAAACACAGCACGAGCTTTAGCCCTTCCTCTTTATTTTTTCTACAAATATATCTGGGAGACAGAGACAGAGCTGCCCCGTAGTCACAGCACGCTCACTAAACAAAATGGTGGCACAGACAAACATTGATAGTCCATCCTTCTCCTGCTCTGACAAAGGGACTGCGGGCTGATATATATATATGGGCTGATACGGGCTAATCCAGGACCTTGTAGTGAGGAGGGAGGTCAGAGGTCACGCAGATAGATAAATATAAGTTATCAACTGGATGTGCTCTCTGCTGAACAAATATACTCACATTTGCAGCGCAGGCTTTTCCACAGGGAGGCGGGGACATTTTGACAAGCATGCTGCTAGAAAAGTACTCTGATAAGAACAATGTCTTTAAGAAGTTACTCGAGTAAATGTAACTGTAACAATCCATGTACTATCCATCTCTGGGTAGTACATGGTAATACATGGTACAGGATAGTACATGGTACTAGGCACTAGGGAGCAAGATGCAATTGGAAAATTGCAAAGGCTGCAATTTTTGATTTACCATAATTTCCTCTGCAAATAACAAAATCTCCTGTCTTATTCTGCATAAAAACTGTTTAGGTCTGTACAAACATGTTCTGAAATGTGATTATTTCATTAGTTTGTCAGTTCCAAGACCTATTTGCCAATTCTCCTGGACGTGTTTAAAATATGAACTTTGAACAGAATCCTTTTATTAAAACAGGAATGGCAAATTCTTACTGCAGTCACTATGCTTGTCATAAAAAAACACAAATTCATTCACAAATGTTTGAGTAATCCTGGTTTATTAGTCTGTCATCATCTCCAAAACTCAAAATGCTCTGTTTCACCTTGTGATGTCATGTAGTAGTTCTCTGGTAAACAGCTACTTTTCAGCTTTAGTTCAGTAGAGATCCAGCTCTTAAATCATCCAAATGATTCTAGTGAAAGTGTATGGAGTTTGAAAACACAGTGGAGCACTTCCTGTATTATCACATGACATCACAAGGTGGAATGGAGTGTTTTCTGTTTGAGAGAAGAACTCAGCCTAAATATGCAGCGTTAGTGTGTTAAACATGTATGAATGAAAAAAAAAACAAAAAAACCCCCACAACTCCAGGTATGTTTTTGATGAGGAAACATTATCAACATAGATCAGAAACTAGTGTATTATAGGCCCTTTAATACAAAAAATCAAGAGAATTAGAAAGTAGAAAAATAACAGCTTTGTTCTTTCGTTTAAAAGCGGGTTATTTCAGGTTATGTACGGCGTGTTTTAATTAACCTCTTTGAGCTGTGGACTTGTGGAAGAATAAAAGCCCAAAGCAAGAAAATCATTAGCAGAGCGAATGCTTGGTTTTACTATGTCCATGTGTAATTTCTGTGTTTCTATGGTGCCAACTACTATGACTATAATTCTTACAATAATGCATTTCATGGTCTTTTTTCTTTCAATTAATACTACTTAAAACTACTTCCACCTTTTAAATATTGTTATGGGTCAGAAGGCTAGCTCTTGTTTATACAAAGATAAGGTGTAGGCTTGGAGGACCTATACCACTGTTTTTTTTTTTTATTTTGAACCTGGACAATTGTGAGAAAGCATACGATTCAAGATAATAATTATTTCCTTTTGTTGATTTCAAAAGCATGGAATAGTTTTGTAGTTCATCTGTCGTACCAAGATATTGGATGGTACGACAGTTAGCAAAATCAAACTCAAATACATTACTGTTGATTCTCACCAGCTTAAAAAAATGTAATCTTTTCCCGTCATACCTTGATCCCATGTAATATTTGGATTTCATGTTAATCTACTGAAACTGTATACGTTTGGGTAACATAAAACTCGTCAGTGAAACTGTATGTAAGATTTTGATTTTAAAGGTCCTATAACATGCTAAATTGACTCTTGTGAGCTTCAAGCCACGTTCGAATGTTGTTACCTCCCCAAAAACATACCTGGAGTTGTGCTTTGTTTCATTCACACATGTTTGAGTAATTCTTTGTTATTAGTCTGTCTTCATCTCCAAAGTTCAAAATGCTTTGTTCCACCTTGTGATGTCAAGAGGTAGTTTAAGTTTAGTTAACTGTTACCGTTTACCTCAAATTTAGTAGAAATGGGCAATTCCAAATCTGAAATGATCCAAATGATTCTAGTGAAGGTGTATGGAGTTTAAAAACACAGTGGAGCACTTCCTCTATTACCACATTACATCACAAGGTGGAACAAAGTGTTTTCTGTCTGAGAGAAGAACTCTAAATGTGCAGCGTTTGTGCGTTAAACATGTGTGAATGAAACAAAACACAACTCCAGGTGTGTTTGTGACGAGGAAACAATATTATAACAGATCAGAAAATTTAATTTAAATTTAAATTTCATAAACTTGACACATCCTTGATCTCAGAAACAAATTTAATACAGCTTTTATTGATAACAGTTGTAATGCAGATTTATTCTTAATTACAAAAACAGTTACATGATGGCCCATTTATTTGGTGTTTTGGTCTCAATGAGTCTTAATTACAAAAACAGTTACATGATGGCCCATTTATTTGGTGTTTTGGTTCTCAATGAGTTTCTCATTTGAGTTGCCAGTTTCAGTGTTAAAATCTAGTTGGTTTAAACCTACAATGCCTCTCTCTGATCTGAATCCTCACTACCTAAACCCCAGCACCCGCAGCCAATCATGAATCAGTGCTAGTGCAGCCTCTGCAGCTCAGTGAGTCAATTCTGGAGGTTCTGAGCTTTTACATTAGGCATGGCCTGTCCATATACTGAGAATCACAAAAATGTGTATGTGTCCTCTATCTGCAGGTTTAAGTACTGTTGTGATTGTAGTACTTTTAAAAAAAAAACAGTGCTATATACAATTTCTTTAAAGTACATTTGTCCAGTGATAATGCTTGAATCTTGGGTGTGCTCACACTTTGTGCTCACTTCTTTGGTCCCAGCTGAGTCCTGGTCCTGTTCTGTATCTAGTCCGGGTATAGATCAGCATTTAGCCCCAATTTTGATGGGCCGTATATATGTGTGCCCTTAAATGTCCCAAAATGATTGAATGTGCAAATGAATGGGCACTGTATGTGTTACCCCCTCCAATGCACTGCCCCAGTTTCAACCCCCTGAGCCTCCAGTAATAGGGATAGTCCAGCTTCCTGTGACCACTCAAGAGAACCAACAGAAGATACCTGATTAAATGTGAAGGAGGTGCTGAAGCAGTGTTCAAATGATTATCTGTCAGCAGCCATATTAACAGCTGCCGTGAACAATTAACTGTACTAATACACACAACACACAGGGGGCGCACCTCTCTGGGGAGGGCCACTATTACACCTGAGGGAATATACAAGTGGTAATAAGAGTCTGTGTAACTGAATGCTAGGGGGCGCTGTATTGGTAAATGGATTTAATACAGACTGAATATTTATTTAACACAAATACAAACGGGGTTCCATACTTTTTAGGAGCATCATATTAATTGATATTTATTTCTCAAACATTTTTTTATTTTATTTTATTTTATTTTTTAACACATGTTTTACATATTGAAAGTAGGCTAACACTGGTTCTATCAATCGTCACCACTCTACACATTTTAGCGTCAAGGTCAATACTTATTTTGTGCAGACCTACTCATTTGTAAAAAAAAATTCTATTTTGTGTACTCATTTTTAAATTATAAATCTTTAGGAAACATTCAATTCCTAAAATACTATTAAATAATATTGAATACCTTTGTATAGTTGTTTAGACTAAAACAAAAGCATGTTTTTTGGGTCGTTTTTTTAAATATTTGTTTCTATTGCATTGAAAAACATGCATCCTTGCTCTGAGCAGGATTACATCTCCACAAACATGATCTTTACTTGATCTGGAGGACTGCTCCTGTTTGTTTCCATGGAAATGTTGTTCCTTTGGCTATAATTTATAATCCACAGTGTGACATAAAAAAATATCTATCTCATGAAGAATACTGAAGTGTGGTTTTAACTTTTTTCCATGTAATCATGCAAGAGACATGCCACCTCCAGAAAGTTACATGTAACTTTAATTGCAGATCCAGTTCCTGCCAGATCCGTATCAACGAATCAGAGAAAGAGAGAAATTGCATTTACTTCCTGGTTTAAAAGCGTGATCTAACTTTGAGAGCTTTGTTCATATTTCCGTACAGTGACCCCAGCAGCCACCCACACTTCCTGCCTTCGCTAACAATAGTCTCGGAGCCCTTACCCAGCAAAAAGCACTGTCACTCTCAATTATTATTAATGCCACTTCACACAAATATACATGCGCTGGAATTACCGAAACGATAAAAATAGAAATAGGTCCAGGTGGCGTCAGCATTTTTGAAGTTCGATTTTGATATGGTTGATTTTGCGAGATAATTATAGGCCACTGCTTGGACTATTGGTCTACTCATGATATACTATTCCAGCACCTGTATAGGCCTACTTGACTGCATTATCCATGCTGCGTTAACGTGAGAAGTTACAGTGAACCTTTGTGAGATGGCGCCATTACGCACGGCTATAACGCAGTAAATAAGCAGAATCTCTATTTATTGTCACATAATGGAATAACTATGTTTAAGTCTAGTGTGGTAGTTGTATTGTCTTTTGAAATTTAGAATTGAATGAATGAATGCTAGTCTCAGATACAGCTAAAAGAGGGACGCATACAGAGACTCACGCATTTGGCCAATTTTCAGACGCAGGTGTGACGCAAAATCCACAGGACAGGTAGTCCATTCTTAAGACTCTGCATTTTATTTTCGGTTATAACAAAATAAACATAGTTTGTATATTGTCTATACCAACATGCTCAGTTTAATTCATTTCAAATTGTACTTAAACGCACGCATGGACTTAAAATGATAAGAGGGGGGCCTATGTTTTGTGCCATACCTAAAATTGCCACTTTTGTGCGTTTCAGTAGGCTTCGTCAATCGTCAGTCAGGAGCTGTAATCAGTATTCACTAAGGTGAAACTATCTAAATTTAAAAGCAAATAGGTCTGGTTCCTATAGCCTCCCCTATTCTAGTTTTTGCAACAATGGAAGAGAATGGCGCATATGCAAGCCGGAGTGAGGCCTCATTTTAGATCGACTTGTCTTGGTTTGAGCGCAAATCCAGAGGGAGCGGCACGTAGAGAAGACGAAATAAATTGTAAAAAAAAAATATAATAATAATAATAATAATAATAATAATAATAATAATAATAATAATAATAATAATAGATTTTTTTTTTTAATCCTTAAAATTTGTATGTAAAAACGATACTGGAGTTAAGTAGAGTAGAGTATTGGGCCACAAAAAGCAGTTATTTATGTAAGGCCTGATTCTCGAATCTTGTTTTATCCAAAGACAAATTTTGGACTGAGAAATCCCGCTCATCCCTCGTCGCCTCTCCTCGCATCTCTCCCGTTCACATCTGCCTGTCTGCTGGTATTTCCACCGTGAGGCAACGAGCATCCCAGCGTCACGTGATCAACCGTCCACCAATCGCAGCATGAGGAGCCCAAGTTAGCGATAAGCAGCGAACAGTAAAGAGCGAGCGGGCGGTAGGACGCACACTCCAGGCTGTTGTGTAGTCATCATCAGGTGTGTGCCATAGAAGCTATCCACGAACAGGACAAACTAAGTGATCGTACACTCCCCGGACCGGACTTGTAACTATCCGCTGCCCGAAGCCCGAGGCCCGCTGCCCATGAGAGGCTGAGTGGGTCCACCTCCTCCAGGTTTACGACTAACCCTACCACGCTGCTACTGCTCAATGCTGGGAGACAAGACACACGGTAAGAAAAACTTCATATTTACTGAAAATTAAACCGATTTTGAAATGACACAATGCGAGGTAAATGTGTGCAAATGTTTGGCGATAAGAAGATTTTATAGTCAGTCATACATAAATCCTTTAAAGATATGGGCCTATGTGTTATCCACTGCATATTTTACTAAACGAAAATTTGCATTAAAAGAAATGGTGGGGTAATTTACGTACGATTAGGCTATTTGTAAA
>JACM01055958.1:0-16457 GCA_000787095.1 Periophthalmodon schlosseri | reverse complement strand
ACTTATAGTCGGGAAAATACGGTAATCAATATAGACTTACTATTTTACATTTAAAAAGGAAAAAAAAAATCTTCCTCCAAAGTATGAACTACAACTGTAATTGATTAAAAAAGGCTCAAGCATATCATTGGCAGTTAAAGATGACTGAATCTTGATTTAAATTCAATTAACTTGTCAATTAACCCTGTCCTGGGTAACACATTTTTTTCTATTACTAGGTAGTGCAGCAAGTCTAAAGATCGACAATGGACCCTCCCTTAAACTGAAATTCCTTTTATACCCTGTCTACTTCATAACAGAACAAACAACCATTGTGCACTCTCAAATCAATAGGTCCAAGGTTGAAAAGTCATCTATTGTGATATAAAGACCAAGTTCATCTCATATGTTGCACGCAGGGGTATAGGTAGTTTGATCAGCCCTTTAAAACTCACCCTCTGACCTCCGGGATACCCTACGCATGCTGGGTGCTCCCGCGGGACAGTTAAGCAGGAGCTGAGTCAGCCTAGCGTTGGAGGTGACAAATGTTTGTGCATGGATGGAGTGTGCGATTGTGTGTGCCTGTGATTTACAGGCCCAGTTAAGCGAAGGGGGTCCAGCTCAGGGCGTGGGTGTGTGGGCGCGTTGGAAGACTGCAGCCAACAGTCAACAAGGATAAATCAGTCAGTTTGTATTTTTCACTCTTTTGGAAGGTCAGAGGGGGGTTGTGAATTCACATCTAATAAAATAGGCAAGATAGTAGCTGTTGTTTGAGAGAATATCATCATAGTTTTTTTCATTAATTCATAAATAATAATCAGCACCTCTCGACCATCACCAGCTCACGCACACACCACATTCATACAAGGCAATGTAAGTGAAGTGTCTTGCCTAAGGACACAATGTCACTGGTTTCCCAGTGTCTTCCATCTAAGTACTAACTCAGTCTGGCCTTGCTTAGCTTCTGAGATCTGACAAGATCAGGCTTTGACAAGCTGGTATCTCCATGAATAATTGCATGCATTATTCATTCACTCCACACTCAGTGGTGGTAAGCTACTATTGTAGCCACAGATGCCCTGGGATAAACTTGCAGAAGCGAGGCTGCCAATCTCCACCATCAGCCCGTCCAAACACCACTAACAGTCACATTCATACTAGACAATGTGGGTCAAGTGCCTTGCGTAAGGGCACAATGACAGTCTGCACTAGAGCCACTGCTGCCCCACTGTGGCACCTGGTATCCCCAGTCTCCCATTCAAGCACTAACCAGGCCCAATCCTGCTTTGGAGAATTGGCCAACATAATTCATTCAACTTCTATAGACAGAATGACAGTTGTAACGCGTGTTGAAAAATGCAGACTCCAGTTTGATCGATTTTGAGGTTGATTTTGTTGGGAGCACTTGGTGGTGATCAAAGAAAGCTGCAACTACCATATATGATGTGTGATCCTGTATTTCCTGTGACAGTTGTTGTGACAATGTTTTTGGACAGCGACAGCACAGGACACCTCTGGGCTTCTGATTTAGAAAATTTCTGATTGAACTCTAGACTCTAACATTTGTAAGCACTCAAAGAGAGACAACGTTGTAAACAAAATTAACAAAACAGCCATGATTTAAGCAGAATACTACTCCACACATTTTTGCCTATAACATGGCTAAAAGCTCAGAAAGGTTTTGTCTCCATTAATCATCACTTAAACATAATTCTAATTTAAACAGGGGTATTATGCAAAATTGATTTTTTTGAGGATTTCTACCATGTTATAACGTTCCCTCATCAAAAACATGCCTGGAGGGGTTTTAGATGTTACCCATGCATGTTTCAGTAATTTAGCAACCTCTCCCAGGCCCTATTCAAACTCTCCTTACAGTTAGCTGTAAGATTCTCTCTAATGCTCAGCCCATAAGCCTACATCACCCATGCTCCCACACGACAGTTCTCCATAACTATACAAAAGCATGATACAAAAGTGTACACAACAACTTGACAAACCTGATGCAATCTGCAGTAGTTTCATTAGCGGAATGCATGCTGAATGTGCTGTGATAGCGCTCTGAAGGGGAAGTGATTTAGCACAGAGAGCAAATGGAGGGGAGATTCAAAAACAAAACGTATAAAACCTGTTAATATGTCATTTTCGGCTAATTTATAATTTTCAAAACAATAAAAAGGTGACATAATGATCTAAATGTGTTACGTTTTAGCAGTTAATACCCCGCAGAAATAAAATGCCCCCTCTTTGAACTATTATTTCTGGGAGTATGAGGCAGATCTTTCAAAACCTCAACCTTTTGCCGCCACCTCAATATTCTCTATATTACTGATAGGAAACATATTTTTCTAGATTAAGGCGAGTTAACGTGTTTCTTTCTTTTCAATCCCTGGAGAGGCAAGTGAACTTCTCTGCAGTGTCTACTGGGTTTGGAACGGTCTGGAAATGTCACAGATTGTGCGGAGCTCAGCCGTGGGTGTGCAGGAGAGTGGTTAGTGGCAAACCTAATTCAACCGGGATTACTTTCTAATGATCAATGAGCTTATTGCAGAGAAGCCACGGAGTGAAAGGTTTCATCAAACGCAAATGTCACCTGCATTCATCTGAAGGATTTATCGAAGGCGGTGCAGTACTTTACCTGAAATTAGTAGAGAAAATACATTTAAACAAAAAGAAATACCAGACTGATTAATGGGGAAGATAATTCAGGATTTTTCCAATTCTTTCAATTTTAAGGTTGTAAGTTAGATCACTGGGCTTCCTCTGGGTTCACTGATTCCGTAATCAACTTGCTATAGGTACTCCTAGTCCACCTCTTTGTCAGATGTTTTACAAGATGTAAATAGTGGAGCTTCTTCTCTTTATTGTTATTGTGTTTTTTTATGCACACACACACATTTAAAGGGACACATGTGACTTTTCTGGGGGAGAGCCCGCCACCTGCTTCTGTAAATAAAATGCTATTGATTTGCCTAGAAGGTTCCGCAGTGTGGCATTAAACTTATCCATCTCCGAGCAATTGACATCACCAGGCTAATTTTCAGGTCAGATCTGCTGAGAGGCAACCCCGCTCACAGCAAGAGTCCATGTTTTTCAAGGTATTCTTTTAGAGATAACAAACACCCAGATAGAAAAAAATGACAAATAGTTACCTTCAATGACATACTCTGCAATATTCCAAGCAAAGCAATAGCAACTTGATGTCAATAGTGGAGTCTCAGCAATGTTACGTAGTGCATCTTTAACAGACATGGTCATACTCTCGATGTTGTTTTTTTTTTTTTTTTTTTATGTGAATACATAATTGTGTTTGTTTTTATTGTGGTGTGTCTTTTAACTCTGGACTAAGAGTCCGCAATAAAGTACTGATGATGATGATGATGATGATGAATTATTTATGTAAAATAATACAAGACAACATCTGCACACTGACAAGAAAAAAAAAAAAAGCTTTGATGTAGACAAATTGGAAGCAAAGTCTCCACCAAAAAGTTACATAGTCCACCTTGAATCCTGACACTCCCGGTTATGAAATTGATCCGTAATACCTGCCTTTTGCCAGTATTGATTAACCTTACAGCTCTCCTCTCCCCCACACCACAGCAGAAGGTTTGCAGAGACAGAGTAGAAGTTTAGTTTGGTGACCCCTCGACCTGAGCCTAGCCCAGTGGAACAGACTTGATTCCAGACTGCTGGCAGGTCTCCCACGGCTTCTGCATAATTAATACAAGGCCGAGTTATGGACTGTGACGAGTGCCTATTAACATACAGTGTGTTAGACCTCTCTGCCTCTCTATTCGTTCACTGTCACCACACATGGGTCTGTTTTCAGTTATGGGAGAGGACATAAATCCACAGGACTGCCCCAGGCAAGGTCTTCATACAAACTCATTCCTCATCTCTCTGCATATACACTCAGCAGAGAGAACTGTGCACAATGCAGTGTTTTTCAAAGACACATTTAACAAAGTAATTTATAAAACAAAATTACAATAGCAAATGCAAAATAGACTTTGCCACTAACATAATGCACAATAGTAGTAAGAAATATTCTTCTCAATAATTTAATTATAAGTGTTGTTATTGTTGGTTTTAGATGGAAAGGTCAGATAGCATAATGATATAATTCACATTCAACAGCAACACTTAAAGAAGACATATTGGACCTCATTTTCGAAATTCCGTACAGCAAAATCAACAAAAACGACAAAAACCAGGCGTTCTGCCGGATTTATCAAAACTGACGTGAGCACACGGTGCACACGCATCATACAGCAGGTCTGGAGGTGGCGTACCAACGTCAAAATTCACAGAAAAAAAAAATGCATGATACGTATTGCACCATAATATATTTGTTTTGAAGAATACGTTGAGCCAAAAATGGAGTTTAATTATTTTGGGTTACCAAACATGAGCTTGTTTGCTAGTTAGCTAATATTAATAATAATAATAATAATGTCTTACACTTTACAGGCTTGTCAAAGCCTCTCAAAGCACTACACTGTAGTCATTATTCATTCACTCCACACTAGGTGATGGTAAGCTGTTACTGGCGGAAGCAAAGCTGCCAATCTGCGCCATCGGCCCCTCCGACCACCACCAATCATTCACACACACTCCACTTTCATACTAATACTGAGGCTACACTGTTTAAACTTTACAACACATCCCAAGTTATCACCATAAGTCCATTGCTTTAAACATAAAACAGCCGCATCCATACATCTGGACACGACTCGCTGCACATCAGTCCAGAGCAGAAGCACATGATTCAGCAGCACAGCGGTAAGACACGGTTGAAGCACTCACCTGGTCTGGACAGGCCAGGGCGTTCGGTTCTCCGGGTTCTCCGGGTCCTACGGCGCAACCTTTGTCCGCGGGCTCTGACGAATGCGAGGATGCAGCGGCTCGTCCTCCGGTTCCTCCCGGGGGAAGTGCTGCTCAGGCCAAAGCACCTAACACCACACCCCGCTCCAACTCATCTGAGCCCGGCCTCAACCAGAGCTGCTCTCCGCTGGTTCAGGCGTCTGGGTTTGGATCTATTCTGACTGTGTTGCATTTCTAACACTTATCGCATGTAGGCCAAGCTATTATAATGATTTGGAGGGTGAATAAATTAAATAAATGTTTATTAAATAACAAATGTAGGATTTTTGTGTGTATGTGTGTGTTTTTGTTTTCTGCAATATCACATATTTTCAGCATTTTACAATGACCACAAAACAACATATTCCTTCTTTTTAATATAAATCTTTATGATTTCCTCTTCGGATAAATGCAGCATTGTGCCGTATTCCGCGCTCTTGTGCCTAAATCCCGGAGGTGAGGCCACCTGAAACATGAGTATTTTGGGGCGTTTCATAAAAATTATGCTCTTTTTCTTCGCTGTGTTTATCACCAGCTGCTCGTGCGTACTGCAGGATCTGAGCACAGGTTCATAAATACCACGCGCAATTCAAAATATACACCCTTTTCACCGCAGTGTTAGTAGCATAGTAGTTGTTCATTGTAAACCTTACTATTGGTCTAAAGCAGCTTAAAGAAGTCAATTGACTTCCTCTTCAAAACTGCAGAACTCATAGGCCCCGCCTCTTCATAGTGGCGTTTCACCATAATGAGATGCATTTTTTCAACAATACTTGTTTTTATTGTTGAAAAATGGCATCACATTTTTGAACCCATGACCCGGAGTCTGAATAGTCACAAGTACAGAAATGAGCGAGATAGGGGTAGGAAGAGAACAGCACTGTATGAAATGTATAAGGGACTACTTCAAAAACTATCATTGATTAATTAATCATTAATCATTTATACTGGGACATTTAATACCAGATCACATGACTGCATAAGGCTAAGGACGAGCCGCACCAAAACTGAGACGGGAAAGAGGCTTTTAGCTGTTTTGCTTCACAAAAATTGAATACACGTCAAGGAAAAGCCACACTGGACACGTTTCTGACACAATCGCAATTTAATAACCTGGTAACAAACTTTTATATACACACCTGCACCTGTTTTTAATGTTTTATATGGACTTGTTTGTTTGTTTTTTTTTTGTTTTTCTGCTTGCATTGTATTTTAAACAGGGCACCCATGAAAAATACAGCCCAAGTGCTCTCATTGGGTTCCCCTGTATAAATAAAGATGAAGAAAGAAAAAGAAAGGTAAAAACAGCAAGCCTCAAATGCAGAACAATAGAGGGTTTGTTTGTTTTTTTCAAAAATACATGAACCAATCAAAATAAAATTGTTGTGGAATTTCTACAAGCAAAACAACTAAAAAATAAAATGAACTGAGAAGTTGTCTTGAATCAAAGAGTCTGATTTATTAAAGCAATTGTGCACACAATTGTAAAGAGCTACCAGTCCCTGACAAAGCGTCGTCTTGCTCTAAACTGTGTCATTGTCAGTACATACAGCATATTTATACCACACAGATAAGAATTACATGAACCAGAAAACCAGTTTAGACTCGTTAAATGAGCACAAGGCCAAAACACTTCTTGGGACACAGGATAAGCAGTTTGTCTAATATGCGTCAGACAGTGGACAACAGAACATGTGAGACTGGATCTTGAGGTCAAATGGGTAAGATATAATTGAACTAAGAGTTAAGAAATTGGGACTAAGAGGTCTGCACACCAAATGACAAAGTACAAATTAGGTAAAACACTGTAAGTAAAGATTTCCATAACACAACTCAGAACAAACTAATGCTGAGAGAACACCGTTATAACATGGTTAAAAGATTTAAAAAAATAATAATAATACATATATCCCTGTAATGGACCAAACAGAAAGGCAGGGACAAAGGAGTAAAAATAAGTTTAAATTTAATAAAGTAAAAAAAATGCAACTTAACAAAGGCTCAAATTAATGCAAACAAACAGCTGAGCCCAACTGGGGTCAGTTTAACCAGAATAGAAAAAAGTCAAAACTAACCCCAGTCAGACAAGAACAGGTGCGTTATAAATAACTAACCCAAAATGAACACAAGACGGAGGCACTACACAAAAAATAAACTAAAACTACTAACTTAGTAGCTAAGTAACGATAAGGCAAATCATTACAGCAATGCAGAAAATAATAACAGTTAGTCCCCCCCTCCCCTAAGTCTCGGTCCAGGTGGGATCTGCCAAGTCCTTTGAGGGCCTCCCTCCTCCTGCCTGGGTCTTCTGTCGGGCAACTAAGAAAAAAAGTAAATTTAGACAAATATTAAATGTGTGCACCCAAAATTTGAAAATATACAGGGTGTCCATAAAGTCTATTTACAATGTTAAATTTTTATTACAAAGGCAGTTGATAAGATATATTAATTAGATTTGTTCTGTTGTACTCAGTCATTATACAAGTTTTTAATCACATTGCATTTTTGTATTTCAGGCGTCTTGTTGATTAAAGAGGCGTCCTTTTGAGTGAACCCCTAAGAAATGAAACGCCTCAAGAGAAGGCACAATGTGTATGGTCATGTGTATCATGGTTTATTGAGGCAAAAACGGATACAAAGACTCAACGAAACTACAGAACAAAGTATGGAAGAGACCCACCATCAATTCGTGCATGGAACAAGAAATTTATGGAGACAGGGACAGTGTTAGACATAAAGAGATGTGGGCCACCAAGAACATCTGAGGTGCATTAAATGAGGTAAGAAACTTTGGAAACCACTGAGTACAATAGAACAAGTCTGATTAAGAGCTTATCAATTGCCTTTGTAATACATTTTTTAAATCGTAAAGAGACTTTATGGACACCCTATATGTCTAAATAATGGAACTACATTAAACTATGTGCATTTTAACTTAATGAATATGTGCAATGTGAAATGTAAAAGAAATTAAAGAAAAATACTGACACTGTGGAGTTGTGGCAGAGGTATCCACCACAATCCCCTTTAACACTGTCGGCAGCTGACCACTACAGACATTAGACACAGAGGATCGTTGGCATGTGCAGTATGTATAAGCTCAGCTATTTCATTTTTAGTAATGCAAAAATCTCTTAAAAAAAACCAAAAAATATTGTGTTTCTCTTTATTTTGGTGTTTTTACTGAGATCTTTTACCAGCTGCATTAAAGTCGGATTTTAACGTAACTCAAGCAGAACTGGGTTTGCGCCAAACACATCTTACAAGTTTTTTCGTGTTAATAGAATTTATAACTGTAATCTTCCTTTTTTTTTTTTTTTTTTTTGCAAGTAACAACATTTTTTTAAACTTGTGTGAGCTCAACAGCAGTCACAAAGAGGAAAAAATGCGCACTGAGCTGCAGCTTGTTAGGGCCAGGTCCTGTGGTGATTTTCAAAGGTGTGTGGGCAGTTCTTTTAGCAACAATACCAAAACAACACAGATAAAACAACTCTGTTCCTCGGGCAATTGTGGGGTAAACATTGAATTTAAACGGAACTCTCTAATTTATTAAGTTTGTTTCTTTGTACTGTTTATGATATATTTTCTTCTTTGGAGAGTCACCTCCAAATGAGACCGAGCATTGTCCAGTCGACTTCTGTGTGACCCATTGCTTATTTTATTTTTTGGTTTCCTTTACTCATAACCGTAGTACTGTATTATTTGTCATGAAAAAGAATAAAATGTGCTGCTTTTGGGGAGCGGCAGCAGCTCAGTTAGTAGCGTGCTCATCCTCTGAACTGAAGGTCGGCTCGGCAGATCAAATCCTGCTCTTGACATAAACATCATCGGTAGAGTCGGATCCACTTACCCACAAGTTGGCGGCGCGGTTTCAGCTTCCACAGATGGACTGCTGTTGTGTCCTTGGGCGAGACACCTTGTCTCCGGTGTCTGCGTACACTGGCGTAAGAATGTGTGTGTGAATGGGTGAGTGCTGCCTTGATGTAAAATGCTTTGAGTGGCTTGAAGGTCGAAAAGTGCTGTATAAATGTGACCACTTCTGTAAGGCTGTAAAAGAAAAAAAACATACCCAAAAACAAATTAATACTATAATTGGTATCGAAAATATATACCGTATTTTCCGGACTGTAAGTCGCACTTTTTTTCATAGTTTGGCCGGGGGTGTGACTATACTCAGATGCGATTTATATGTGAAATATGTGTTTTTTTCTTCATTATTATGCGTTTTTTGGCTGGCGCGACTTATACTCCAGTGCGACTTATACTCCAGTGCGACTTATACTCCAGTGCGACTTATACTCCAGTGCGACTTATACTCCAGTGCGACTTATACTCCAGTGCGACTTATACTCCAGCGCGACTTATACTCCAGTGCGACTTATACTCCGGAAAATACTCATTTGACCTGCAGTCGGTACGTTTGAAGTTTTTCCAAAAGTAGTATGACCACATGGAAAAAAAATACAAAAATTAGAAGCTATTAATTGGAGCTACAAATGTCATTATGTAAGTATTTCTGACAATAATACCATATTGAAATGATAAAGGAGACTTGAGTTCACAGTGTAGACTAGCACATCGATGCGTCTTATGTTAAAGTTGCACTAAGTGGGCCCAGCCTGCTTGTTTCCATGGTAGGGCATTAAGCTTATCTCCACGGCGACAAGCAGGTAGTGACCAAAAATGAATGTTTCAAACCTTATTAAAGGTGCTGTGGCCATGTCAAAGCTACGTAAACTTCACCTAAATGAATAACGCACTGTGCTGACTGTGGACCTCCGCTTTGAATATATATTTGGACAGAGTTACGAGTCAGACCTGCAGAGAGGCAAGCCCGCTCACTTTAGGAATACAGGCTTTCCAAGTATTCATGAACAATAAAGAACACCTGTAATTGAATAGGTGCAAGATTATACGTTTAATGCCATACTGGGGAAAATTCCAGGCAAAGCTATAACATCTCCATGTAGCAAGGCATTTCGTAGGCCGACCTCTAAGATATGACGATTTTCTCATATTCCAACTTTCATAATGCTGCATTTGTCCACAGCATTAATTACTTCATTAATTAATTACCTCGTAGTATAAAAGCATAAACTGTTTTGCAATATTTGGCATTTTTCCAGTAAGGTCAGTAGCTCATTTGGCTCTGAGTCTGTGTTGAAATGGATTTAAGCACTGCAACCGAGAGCTGCCTGTCACCATAATGCTGCCACGGTATAGCTCTTCTGCACATTTTCACAACAGCCAAAAGCTTGAGTTAATGCGAATGGGAACAAAGTTAAAGACCCTCTGTAAAATATGTGTGCGGCTGAATTTACATGAGGATGCTGTTCGGAAAGTGGGTGTGTTAGGGACTGTTTGTGAGTGAGTTCTATTGCGTTTCGTGGTGATTAATGTGCCATGTCTCCTCTGGGTGATCACAGATGATGTCCCATAATGGCCTCTGTGTGGTAATTTAGAAGTGGGACCCAGAAGGTGTAAACAGGCAGCATCAGCTTTGGGTGCAGCCGAGAGCGATACAGGCTACGGGCCTTATGTAACAGGAAACAAGGAGTGGAGAGGGTTAGAGAGTCGAACATAATGGTCCATACACATTGCAAAACATGATCACAGTAGAAATGCATTATGGAAATGAAATAGAGGTACGTCTAAAGCCACTCATCCCTTTAGGTCCATTAAGAAACACGACCATACTATTTTTTTTTGTTTTATGTGTTGCATCAATGATATACTTGTACTGACTTTACAACCTCCTCTTGTCAAAGCCTGATCTTGTCAGATCTAAGAAGCTAAGCATGGCTGGGCCTGGTTAATAGACCTACTGGGATGGGAGACCAATGAGAATACCAGGTGCCACAGTGGAGTAAGTGGCAAACCTGTCACTGTGTCCTTAGGCAAGACACTTCACCCACATTGACTAGTTTGAATGTGGTGTGTGATTGTTGGTGGAGGGAGGGGCCGATGGCGCAGATTGGCAGCCTCACTTCCATCAACTTACCACCATCAAATATGGAGTGAATGAATAATGAACGAAATTATGAACCAACTTTGAATAACTTGAAAAGCACTATATAAGAGTAATGCATTATTATTATTATTATTATTATTATTATTACTTGTGCATTATTTAAATCGTTTATGTAAAGCAGTACAAGGACAATATGCTGCCCTACAAAGGAGAACTTTATATAAAAGATAACATTTGAAAGAGTCAGTTAAAACATTCCGAGCTGCAGCTGCTGCACTTTTCTTCAGTACCACAGAGGAATTTGTAGCTACTGTAATTTTATCATTAAGATTTCTCAAATACAAGACAGTAGAGCCATAAAACCTCATCACTAAATAAAATAGGTGTGTGTTTTTGGTCTTGACTCAGCAGACGTTTCCTTTTGTTTTCCTTTTTGTACCATTTAGCAAATTATTGACGATGTTGTATCTCTAATGCTGGGTGGAATGAAATGGGACGCAATTCCACGGTGCTTCTGTTTTACTGCACATGAGGATCGGCCAAAGTCACTTCTTCAAGTCAGCAGACCGAACAGCTCACCCGAGTAACACTAAGACCCAACTGCATTCACAGACCAACCAAAGTTTGGTCAGGGACGATACATTTGCTCAAACAAAATGAATACTATAGTGGACTGATGGTGTACTTTGTTCCATAGACTTTGTTCCACAGGTTGATTGACAGCCTTGTCGCTAAGTGCCCGCCACCTGCCAAACCAGCGGTGCAAGTGAGAAGGGGCGCGTTCCTTCAACAGCCTAGCTCCTGATTGGCTCTTTGGTTTCACACTTGGATTTCCAAACACGGTCCCTGGTTGCAGATTAGCCGCTATAACTGCTAGCCTCGATGAGCTTCATTTGGTTGCAACCGAACGCTAGGGGTGACGTCACACTCAATTAGTCCACATCTATTATACAGTCTATGGTCTGAATGGCTTTATCATAGACATACACAGATGCAGAGCTGCCACCATCTGTGCAGTGTTCACTAAGAGAGAGCGCGCGCTGCAGTGTGTTTTCAGACTAAGAAACAAAAAAACAGCAATGAAAAATGAAGTTGTCAATTATAAATCTTACCTGATGCCACATTACCAAATCGTTGCATGTGCCATTTTTCTCATAAATCAGAAAAATATGATACCTAGGTTTGTCCTTGTGTTGTTCTGTGGAGGGAGAGTTTTCGAAGTGCCTTACGCAGATGCTGCTAAGAAATCAAGATCATAAAGTGTTTTTGCTGTGGAGGTACTGATGAATAACACATTTTCACACAAACATGGCTGGCTGACCTCCTGCTTTCTTTTCAGTGATTGGTAAGGTTCATGGAGAAAGCTGTTTGTGATGACACTTCTCGTAGAACAGAAAATTCTGACAGTTATTATCCAGGTGGGAGCTTCATTTGTCAAATATGTGCCAATTTCACCAGAAGTCATTCCAAGATACTGAAATTAGACATGGGTTTGTAATAGCCTTGAAACAAACTTGGCTGCTTTTGTAGAGGGAGTGAAAGCAGTGAGTGGTATTTTATGTTTCTATGTAACTACAACTGCCAAAAGTATTGACAATCAAGTTGTTGTGTACAGTTTTGTATCATGCTTTTGTATATTTATGGAGAATTGTCGTGTGGGAGCGTGGGTGACGTAGGCTTGTGGGCGGCGCATTGGACAGAATCTTACAGCTAACCTTAAGAAGGGTTCAAACAGGGCCCGGGAGAGATGCTAAATTACTGAAACATGCATGGATGACATCTAAAACATCTTCAGGCATATTTTTGATGAGGGAACAATGTTCTAACGTGGTAGAAAGCTCAAAAAATCAATTTTGCATAACACCACCTCCTTTAAACAATTGCGGATTTTTGCTGTTTAGCTGGCAGTATAAATAGCGCATAGCTCGTCATTGTATACAGTATAACTAGCATACTTAGAACAAATTCAAGCGTAGCGCGAGATGCATAGGCTCCATCTAAACCCGCCAGTCCAAACATCAGCTGTTCCTCACGCTGCAGATCAACATCTCCATGGTGTCACCAAATATAGACATCCCACATAAGCAGGCCGCACATTTCTACGCACCACAGTGCCTAATTACCATCCAAACACTGTCATCCTTCCATAAGATATCCACTTTACTGCCGCCCAGAAATAACATTGTAAAAATTATTTATTAAAACGCTCCCTAAACATACTGTGCCGCTCATTATCTCCGTTATGTTTCTCGCGGGGACAATAGCAGTTTATCTATAACAAAATGCACAGCTAATTGTAATATGATCTATATTTCCAGGGTACAATGCCCTCAGTCATCATGTATATAGTCTGTTTTGGTATGTTTCGCATGTTAAAGTGCCAATATTACGGTATTTTCTGATCTATGTTATAATGTAGTTTCCTCATCAAAAACATACCTGGAGTTGTGTTTTGTTTCATTCACACATTTAACACACAAATGTTGCATATTTAGGCTGAGTTCTTCCCTCAAACGATAAACACTCTGTTCCACCTTGTGATGTCATGTGATAATTCAGGAAGTACTCCACTGTACACACCTTCACTAGAATCATTTGGATGATTTCACCCCTGGAATTGTCAATTTCTACTGAACTAAAGGTAGCTGTTAACTTGAAAAAGACCACAACACGACATCACAAGGTGGAGCAGAGTACAGTGGTCTGTCTACATCTCCAAACCTCCAAATAATCCGTTCCACCTTGTGATGTCATGGCATCTTCAAGTTAACAGCTACCTTTTACCTTCAGTTCAGTAGAGATTGGCAATTCCAGAGCTGAAATTATCCAAATGATTCTAGTGAAGGTGTGTGAAGTTTAAAAACAGTGGAGCACTTTCTATATCACATGACATCACAAGGTGGAGTGTTTTCTGTTTGAGAGAAGCCTAAATATGCAGGGTTTGTGTATTAAACGTGTGAATGAAACAAAACACAACTCCAGGTCTGTTTGTGATGAGGAAACAACATTATAACATAGATCAGACACTCATACTGTAAAATGGGCCCTTTAATAATAAACAGCTAGTCAAACATGTGTTAATGAAGCAAAACACAACTCCGCGTATGTTTTTGATGAGCTAACAACGTTCCACCATGGCTTAAAGCTCACAAGAATCAATTTTGTGTAATATAGGACCTTTAAAGTAGGGGTACACGGGGTGATTTGAGGCCCTGTTCGATGGTGTAAACCGAAAGGCAATTACTGCACAGCTTGCAAGTGCAATCAGCAAATAAAACAGAAAGACTAACATTGCTCCGTTGTAGCCACTTTCATGGACTGATGAGGCCGAATAATATAAGCTATGAAATTTCAGTCTGTCGTCCGCCGTTTAATAAAGTCAGACAAGCATTTCTCAAGTTACTGGATGAGTGCTTGCCCAATAACCCCACGAAAAAGCAGTACTACAGATACTTCCCTCCGGACCAGGCTGCGGTGGGTGCTTTAGAGGACGATTTACATGTGTGTCTGGGCAATGATTATGATGACACAAGCCGTAATGAGACTGCGGAATGGTGCCATCAAACAGCAGGTGACAATATGTTTTAAAAGAAAGGGGTATTCGTGCATAGCTCCATTTTAAGGTGAAACACATTTTAGCTAGAGTAAGGGTGAAAGCTGGATGCTAACTTACTCAGCACGTTTCCACTAATAATTAGCAGTGGTGGACAAAGTATTCAGTTTTGTAACTTAAGTAAAAGTACAGATACAGAGGCAAAAAGGTACTCAAGTAAAAGTATCACAAAGAAAAATCTACTTAATGTAAAAGTATTTGAGTAGCTGTTTAAAAATTTACTTAAAGAGTTAAATGTAAAAGTATTTCACGTAGGTGTTTTTAATTTGTTAAAGTGTTAAATGTAGCGATACTGATTAAAAAATGATACGTGTTTTGGTCAACAGTAACAATACAAATCCATTTCTTAACTTTTCTCATGAATTTTGTGTATTTATATGTGTTTGTGTTATATGTGTTATGTTGTTACCACAAACATGGTAAAAAATAACGCCTCAAATCATATAAAAAGTACTTTTTTACTTTTCAGACCAGTTAAAAAATGTAGTGGAGTAGAAAGTACAGATAGCTGCTCTCAAATGTACTGAAGTAAAAGTAAAAAGTAGAAGTAAAAGTATCCACTGTAAAATGTACTTAAGTAAAGTACAGATGCCTAAAAATTCTACTTAAGCACAGTACTTTACTACTTACTTTGTTACCGTCCACCACTGATAATTAGTGGCATGCATAACATTAATATATCAAAAATGATAAATGATAGAAATTATACTGACGGCTTCAACACCAGGGTCCTCAGTTATCGAATTAATACTTTTTTTCTTCTAGTAGTTAAAGCAAAAGACTAGTTTCTAATAAAAACTGTAAACATGTATAGGGCGACAGTGGCTCAGTGGTTAGAGCACTTGTCCACCAACCCGGAGGTCGAAGGATTGAAGTTCTGCCGTTGTGTCCTTACGCAAGACACTTGACCCCCTTTGCCTAGAATGAATGTGGTGTGAGTGATTGTCTGGGGAGGAGTGGCCAGTGGAGCAGACCGGCAGCTTTGCTTCGTGGTAGCTGACCGTCACGAGCAGGAGTGGCATAAATAAGGCATTATAAAGTGTGCGGGGCATTTAGAAAGGCACTAAATACATTCAAGGCCGTATTTTATTTTATTATTATAATTTTTTTTTAAACCTGCCATATGAATTACATGTTGATGACCTGTTGGAAGTATTGTACGTTATCAGTTCTGTTCGTTCAGTCAGTTGCTGATCTGAAACGGAAATGTTATTCCTCTAGCTATAATATTCCGCAGTGTGATGTCAAACTTTTTTTATATCCACGAAAAATATCCCGAAGTATCGTTTTAACTGTCTATTTGTAACTTTCCACCTCCAGATATCACTTTAACTAAATACGGCTGAATATCAGTTATCTTCAAAGTAGGGCAGACCCATTTATTCCTCATAACACCCAGCCCCTTTAAAACACCATCTTTTTCATTTTACACGATGTTGTTCTCTAGTACATGTTTGCACCGCCTGACCTGATGCGGCTGAGCGGAAAGCAGCGCCGCGTGATTCATCCTTGTTACATAGAATAATGAGAACGGCAGGTAACAGTTGCACGGATAGCATTTTATAAATCATGTGACTTTAAAAAAAGGAAGAAAGAATCATTACACTGTACATAACTTGAATGTGCTTAATGAGGCTAAGATGCCGCTTTGTACATGCTTGACAAGACACTCCGCCAACACATGGGGGCTAGCAATGTCACTGCCATAAATCACCCTCTTCCTGTTCTAGATTTAAAAGTTGAGCAGATTCTGGAATCCATTTTGATTTCCGCTGTGGCGTGAGGTAATAAATCATTAAGTACATTCCCTTATGCATGCCCCTTAAAGAGCACTGAGCACCGGTACTTTTACCCAACTACTCTGAACACACCGATTCTAAGCCACTGACGTCTTCTGCAAATGTATTCACCAAACTTTTTTATATTAATGTTTATCAAATTTGTATTTTTATGTACAAAATTCTGTATAAGAGAACCACCGTCCCTCAACATTTTACATTTTAGCAAAAGACGAAGCCTAAATCTGTC